>BHFT01006824.1:0-27562 GCA_004320025.1 Laticauda laticaudata | reverse complement strand
TAAGCAGTGACCAAAGTTAACCAATGATGGAGGATAACTAAAAATGTGTATAAATGCAAGACTAGACTCCAATAAAAATCATCATGATCCAGTTGTTCATGATCAATCAACTTGACTGCCTCGTCAGTACAACAATGAGGAAAATCGGCATGCACAGGTAGAAGTGGGTTTCTCAAAATCAGCATATTATTCTATCTATATTGGCCTTTACTCCTTATTGTGATGAACTGAGCTTTTTACTAAATGCTGTTTACTAAATCTACAAGACTAATCTTAGCTATATAAAACATTTACTGTGTATATCAACCATATTTATAAATGAATATATTGTATGGAAAGAAAAAAACAGTTATAAAGAAAACAATGCCATAAAGTTAATTAAATGGATGTAGAAACAAAATAGATTATTGAGACTAAATTACCTTGCCTTGATTCCAAAGCTCTTCAAGAGATTTGCTTAATAGAATGCTTAACAAAATCCATCATTAGATTTTAACTTTTGAATATTTTGTCCCAGTTGAACTTAATGATAGTTGGTGGACTATTTATGGGATTATTATATCTATTGTGTATCTAATTTCAGTTGGATCCAGTCTCCCAAGAATTATAAATCTATGACTGAGTAGAAATGCAGCATATAACCCATTTAATTCTAACAGTACAATTCTTATGGATAAGAGCTGGAGTTTGCATTGATGGTTGCAGGGTGTAGCTAATTTATTTGATGGGTTTCTATGAGCCCCAGGAATACAGTTTCATGGCACAATTGTGTGGCAGTTCAGATGACTTGGATAGTAGTATGCTTTTTTCAAAGTAATAAACATTACTGAATGCACTGTCTCAAGAAAATGCACTGTCCCCTGAGCAGCCTTGAACTATGTGATTGTGATTGCTCCTTGACTTTTCATTAAGCTACTGTTTCTCTCAAGCCATTCCCTGAAGAGGTGATGATTGAGAGCAGGTCTGTGCCAGCAATACATTGTCATATGTCAAGGGACCTTTGGTTTTATGGCCTCTGTGAAAGCAGCAAGTCTTGTACATTGTGGCCAAGAAAATGGAAAGGAAGGATAATTTCTGTTTATTACAAATGCAGCTCATGAAATCTAGCCCTGTGCCATTTGTTTTCTTTGGCATAAGTAATTCCTTATAGTTAAAAATATTTCCCAGTTCTGTCTAAGATTGTAAAAATGATCTAATGGCTTTCCTTTCCCATTGTCTGTCTTTTCTGCTCCAAAGGTTTACAGTATTTTTGGAAAAGTATATGAAAGCAAAGAAGTACAAGACTGATTTAACCCAAACACTTCATCATTCTTAGGAGGGAGGGAGGAAGGACATCATACAGTAGTTACACAAAATTGTTTCTGACATATAATTGGAATTGAGAAATCAGCTTTCTATGAGAAATATTATCTAAAAGTTAGCAAATTTTCAAATTAAGTTTAGCCTTGCTTTTTTTCCCCTCTTCAAGGCATATCCATTTACCTCAAGATTTATCACTTTTTTTATTCAGATATGCTCTAAAAATCAAATTAAAATGCGAATTTGTAAGAGGAAAAACAATAACAAAACAATCTCCTTAACAGATATCAATGGTGGGATAAGCAATCTGTAGTAATAAAATAAAATAATAAATGAAAAAAAAGAGGAAGATATATCCATACAATTAGCACCAATAAACTATTTCAGACAACAGAGTCATGGTTTGCCAACAGCTGGCACAAAGTTTGGCACCAAGTAACTTATTGCAAACAATAAATATTTGAGTCCCACATGTGTATGCATATTCTTAAATATGTGTATGTGACAGCTGGCACCACCCTTTAAGATACTGTTGCTACATTCTGCACAAGGAGTTAAGAAAGATACACTAGGAAATATTAAGCTAATATATTTATTGGTGGCTTGTCAAGGCATGAATTGTTAGGGTAGGATTAGGTTTCTAAATAGGCTTTTAATCTTCAAAAATAGAAAAATCTAGATTTAGTTCAATGTAACTGGTGGCCCACAGTAAAATTAAAAAAAATAATCTGTAGCTCACTTTGTTCCTATCTCTTCCATTGAAGTAGAAAACACCAGCAGAGAGTTTAAGCCATTTTAGACTACTCTATCTGTTGAATTATCAAAAGCTATGCAGACAAGCCAATAACATTTATTTACAAGTTAATTCATTTATAACAAGTACAGTTATTTGTATATCCATCAATCCATTCATCTTTGCTAGTTTGGCAATTGTCAAGATGATTAAAAAGTTATAAATGTGAATTAAAGTTGATACTAAAATGCTTGCTAAATCATTTAGCAATTAAAAAATGGGTAAACAGCTACATGACCAAATTCGGATCCCCAAAAGTGCATTGCAGAAACTGAAAGCAGGTTGGAATATTTGATGATTTTGGAAAAAACTTAAAGAAGAATTAATAGAATCTGATCGTTGGAAATAAAAACTGGCTGAATTAAATTACTGGACAATTGGTCTGGACTTAAATACTAAAGAAAGGGATACAGAAAATCTAAAAGAAGTATATACTATAAAAATGGCACAACTTTTCTTGGAACTAAAAATGGAATTAAGAAACATAAAGGAAATGTTATATGAAAGAAATGAATCATGCTGTATTGCCTTACAACTAATAGAAATGATGATTTTGGAGAACAAAGAACAACAAGGAGAAGAGGAATTCACAGAAGTCTTAAAGAAGGAGGGGGAAACAAGCAGAATAAGAAATGGAGGGGGAAAATGAAGGGGAAAAAAGGCAATAAAAGAAAGAACCAGAAATAAGGAGATATGGAAACCAAACAAAAATGAAAAGAAATTGTTTAGTTGGGAGACATAATAGGTAGATAAAGATGAAAGAAAATGAATTCTGCAAAGTAATGTGTTGTAATATATGAGAATGTAGTTTTTTAAAGCTAATGGAACTGATATCTCTTTTTTTAATTGGCTCCTTTTTAAATGATTATTGTTAAATTATATATGGATAGAATTAAAATAAATTTGGAAATTGAAGCTATGATAAGAAAATGATACAAAACAAAGAATACAGTTAAAATGACTTATGACTTGTAATGGGAAAGACTAATGTCATTTCTGTAATTAACTGAATAGATCAATATAATTGAAATAATAAATGATTTAGAAAGTAATTGAGGGAAAGAATACCAAACGGAATCTAGCTTTACATATATATATATACATATATATATATATGTGCTGTTCAGCTTCCTTCGGGTATTATCCCACGTCATTGTAGTGCTTTTAAAGTGTAGCAACGTTCAGCAAGAATCTCATCTGCCAGTTCATCAGCGTTCTGTATTGAGGTTTGTATGTGTCGGCTGTCACAGGGCCTATTGGTGTTTGAAATTGTGAGGCTAGCCTATTGTTGTGCCAGGTCTTTTCTTCATCTGAGATTGGTTGGGAGTTTTGGTCTGTGTTTTTGGACTGTGGAGTTTGTTGTTTGTTGTCTGGTTTTTCTGTCTGTTTTGTGACTTGATTGGCTGGCAACACGTGTTTCCGTGTATTGGAGCTTCAGTGCAGCTTGGCTTCGCATGAAAGGACGGTTATTATCTATTAGAAAGCTAGTGTTACAGTGCTGGGTGCCTGTTGGGGTGTTGGCTGGAGGTATTAGAGGGGAGCCTGTTGTGCCCAGCGTTTGTTCTGGTTGGTGTGTGGAAGATCTTTCTGTTGTGTGAGTGCAGGCTTCAAATGATTGACAGTCTTGGTGGACATATCTCTTTATTCATGCTTTCAGGTCTTTTTCAATCTCTTTATGGCTTCTCTGAATGATTGGGTTTTGGTGCCATTGAAGTTAATGTTATGACTGTGGCTTTCTTGTTCGACTCGAGAGGAAGTGTGTTTCCAGCCTTTTTTACTGGCATTTGCTGCTGTTCATGACACAGGCGGGTACTTATTCTTCTATTGGTCTGTCCCCAATGTATGTGGCCAGGCATCGTGCACAGGGAAACTGTCGTATATGACCTTGGTGTTTCCAGCTCAAATTTTTATCTTTGGGCTTTCTAAAGGATGGCCTGCTATTTTTTTTTCTGTTTGAAGGCGAGTGCGTTGATGTGACTTCTCATCTTCAGGCTTTTTTCTTCAGCTCTGTCTTCTCAGAGCTTCCTTTTAACTGCTAGTGGGTGGTGCTTGTACTGTGATTGGGGGGCTTGCTTGTTGTTTCTGATTGGTGGGAGTGTGTTCTTGTTAGCGTGGGGCTTGTTTGTTGCTCGAGTTAGTCTAGTTGCTGGGGATGTTGCAGCTGGGAGCTGTGATCTGTTGTGTTGGCTTCACGTTCTGTGGTCAGTGTGCCACATCTTCATCGGTGGAGTGTCAGTTTGTCTTCTTTCTATGGGTCAGAGGGGTTTGAAGCGGTAGTTGTGCAGCTGCGGTATGCGCTTCTGTCCATGTCGTGTCTCATCTTTGTTGGCGTGTGAGGTCTGCTTTCCAACATGTAAGTGTGGGTGGTAGCATCTTGTTGGCACGTCGTGGCGTGTCGGGCTGTGTCACTCGTTCATGTTAGGTTAGCTCATTTTTAATGAGGGGCAGTTCCAAATGGCTGGTAGGCAGGAGTATCACTTTGATTTATTCATGCTGGTGTGCGTTTTCTATCTCTATCGGCTTCTCTGATTATTCTGTTGTTGAAGTGTTTGGTTTGGCGATAGCTTCTGGTATTTTTTAAAGTCAACTTGTCAATGTCCTGTGGTTTAGAGTGGATAATTGGACCAAGGAAAGAGTCAGTTCGTTTGACGTCTAGATTATCAGAGAAAAGGTTCTGTGCATGTTCGCTCTACACGTGCGCACATTATGTTCCATTTTCGGTGCTTAGTATCGCGAATGTCTATGGCGTAGTGGCAGTAGGCAGTGCAAGATTCTAATCCTTGGTTTGTCTTAACTCAATTTTGTCTTTAGGTTCTTAGGAGGTGAATTTTCTGTTTTGTTGCAGAATGCTGCTTAAGTTGTGTTTTGGAGGATCTTTGCTGATTTTGTCTTGTAGTGCCTTTATAATGGGCAGGAGGGCTTTTCCGTTTCTGTTCTCTGTCTTGGCTTTTGTGGGGTTTCTTTTTGATTAAGGTGGTAATCTTTTTTGGAATGCCATTGGCGTTATCCATTAGTGAAGTGTAGTTTCGTTTTTAAGTGTTGTTTGTCCGTTGAGCATTTGTTCTGGAGATGGTGTTTCGGCTACGGATGATCTGTGAATGGTGGGTGTGAGAGTGCATTTAGATAGCGGTGTGTATGTGTTTTCTTCTGGTAGATGGTGGTCCTAGGAGCCATTGGATTTTTGTATACTAAACACTCTAGGAAGGGAAGTTGATTGTGGCTTCTGTTTCCAGGTGAATGTATTTGGGTAGGCTGTTGAGGTGTGTGAGGCAGTTGTTCCAAGTTTTCTTTCCCGTGTGCCAGATATGAAGTGTCATCTACATCATCGGACCAGAGTTTGGGTTGTGATCATATTTTCTAAGCTTGTGTTTCAAAGTGTTCCCATGTAGAGGTTGCGCTAAAGGTGTTTTGGGTATCAGCTTTGTTTTGGGCTATTTTCTCACACGTCATCATCTGTTGTGCTTTTAAGTTGTAGCAACGTTTTGGCAGAACTCATCTGCCATCATCAAGGTTCCGTATTGAGTTCGCTGATCAGTTGTTTTTTTAGCAGTGGTTTACAGTTTTAAATTTGGGCTACCTACTGCTGTGCCAGAATGTTTTTTTCTCATCTGGATTGGTTGGGATCTGGTCTTGTGTTTATTGGTCTGAGTTTGCTGTGTTCTGCCTTGATTGCGTTTCTCTAATACTTATGTCTGTTTCGTGGCTTGTTTGGTGTTATATATATGTATATATATATATAATATCTAGTGCTATTTTAGCTTCCTTCGGTAATTATCCCACGTCCATTGTACGTTCTGTTAAAGTTGTAGCAACGTTCAGCAGAAATCTCATCTGCCATCATCCAGCTTCTGTATGCGCAGATGAGAATTTCTGCTGAAACGTTGCTTACAGCTTTCAACAGATACTCAATGCGTGGATAATACCCGAAAGAAAGCTAAACAGCACACATGTAAGTCCCGCGAGAGCTAAAAAACATATAAATATATATAATATAATAAAATAATAATAATAATAAATTATAATATAATATATATATAATGTGTAGACTTATTGGTATTAAACCAAATGTGTTACAGTATAAAGTGAAATCTATATATTGATAAATTGATATGGGATTAAAGGGAACAAATGAGGACGTAATAGACAAAGGGGTGCACACTCAACATGGTACATTAAAGAGGGAAACATTTAAAAATTATAGATTTCAGATAAATTATGAATAATGAACTAAAAGCGTGTTCAATAAAATTGCAAATGTGACAGATAAAAGCATAAAGGTATATATGAATTGAGTATAAAAAACAAGAATGTTAGATTAAAAAACTAAACACTGAGAAATATTAAAGAAAAGAAATATTAAATATAATAAAAATGTAACAAGGTAAAAAATAAGATGGAAAAGTGGAAGTACATGATATGATACAGAATGAATGTGGAAAGATCAAATATATACAACATGTAGTTCCACTAAAAGAGATTTTAAATGTAAAATAACAAATTTTGCAAAAAAGCACAACAAAAGAATGGTCTTTTTTTCTGAGCCAACTCAAAAGTCAAACGCCCAAGAGCTGATGAACCGTTCTACAGAGAATATGAATCTTAATCACCCGCACCTCATAACTGTCTGGTTGTTCTGCAACCCACCAGGACAGACCAGACTCAGAGAATTAGACTGCAGAAAACAAATATTCCAACCTGCCTTCACAGGACCTGTAACTGCACAGTCAAAAAAGGCTGTGAAATATTACGACCCCTCACAATCCTGGACATGAACTCATTTTTCAATTCCTACCCCAAATGAGCTATAGAGCCACTGACACAGAACTAGATCAGACACTAGCAGCCACAATTTTTTCCCTAATGCCACACCCTAACACATACCCCTTAACACTGTCCCAACTATAACAAAGTCTGAACGCACTGACTCATTACTTCTCATCCTATCGCCCATCCCCCTCACACTGTGACTGAATGACGACTGTAACTTTGTCGCTTGTATCCTTATGATCTATATTGACTGTTTCCTAGTATGATTTGATTGCTTATTGTGTCCTATGACTATTAATAAGTGTTGTACCTTATGATTCTTGACTCTTGAAAAATGTATCTTTTCTTTTATGTACACTGAGAGCATTGGCATCAAGACAAATTCCTTGTATGTCCAATCATACTTGGCCAATAAAGAATTCTATTCTATTTTATTTCTATTCACAGATGAATTGCTATATCAGCATCATCAAAATGCTATATCATCATCATCAAAAATATTTAAGTCTGATAATATTATTGTTAGCCTCCCCCCAAAGCTTATGATTTTGATATGTTAAGTCTTTATTTTTAACTAAATGAAAGATTTATATACCAAATTCTTTCTCAAAGATTGTTGTTCATATGTCATTACTTGAGAGTATTCTTTCTAAAATATCTCCATTTGCTTCTTTTCAGCTTAAGAACCTCTGGGGAAACATCTAAACATTCCAATGAACTTCAAAACAGTTTTATGATAAAATCTGAACTCTAACTACATTCTTCTGCTTGATTATGCAAGGATTAATTTAACTACATTAAAATATTGTTATGGACAACTGAACTCCTTATAGTTTATATGAAACAATGGTTAATAAACTACACTGATGAGAATCTTTATAATTATAAAGTTAAAATGTGATATACAGATGAATGTCAAACAGCATTCCACTACAGATAAACTTTGGAGTTATCCCCAAGCACCCATAAATAAATTATTCAGGCCTCTGTTCCTTTTCAAGGATTTCAATTCATCCTACTCAATTCATTTGAACAATTACCCTGAAATAAACAGATAGAAGAACGTCAAATTTTATTTACATCTTGCCCCACTTGTTTTATCTTCTTTGTTTCATTTATAACTAAAATAGTGCTCCTTGCTTTAAGAAACCTAATTAATTCTTCAAGTATTGCTGTTAGATGAACAAAATATAGTTATAAGGAATTATGAGGCTGAAGTTAATTTCAGACTTTTTTGGCATAAGAAGAAAAGATTTCCTCCAAGCTCAGTATAATAGTCTCATTTCCTGCAGGATCTGAAGCTTCTGTGTTACATTATTTAGAGGCAAAGCTCACTCAATGGCCAACTGCCCACTACTGCAATATGTCCATCTGAAACAAATGTCAGGAAGCAAAGAAAGTTTGTGGAGTAATCAGCATTCCCTCCTCCCCAGCACCATTTTAAGCAAAACAAATTTCAAAGCAAAGGGGCTGGAAAGGGAACCAAAACAAAAAATGCTTTCAATGAAATGAATGACGTATTCTTCTACTAGGTCTGTAGAAACCAGGAAACATTTGGATTTTATTCTCAGTTGGATTCAGTCCTTGAAAGTTCAGTTAAATGTAAGTCCTTAAGCAAATGAAATTCATTTTCTACCCACAGCCTGGCAAAATGGACTTTGTGTTTTCCTGATATCATTAGTAATGAATCTTCTTCAGCCAAGCTAATTTTTCCTTTTCACTGGTCTTTAATCTTTGTCATTTAAAAGTCGTGGATTCAGATGTTATCTCTATAGTGATGAATATAGTTGACCTGTCAAGCCTTCATCAATGAATATATGAATGTTTAAACCAAGAAGAGAGATAATACAAGGCCCTCTTTTTTTTTTGTGTGTGTCTCTCAACTTAGAGGAAATCTGGAAATNATATGAATGTTTAAACCAAGAAGAGAGATAATACAAGGCCCTCTTTTTTTTGTGTGTGTGTCTCTCAACTTAGAGGAAATCTGGAAATCTTCCAATAATGGACAGAATATAACTTAAATGCTCTGTTTTCTTGTCAACATTTTAATTAATTCTTTTTTTTTAATGACAGAGGATTTCCACTAATTTGCCAAATTTCCTTAGCTGTTATGGTTATGAATAAATATACTTGTACAGTTATTTTTCTTTTTTGATCCACGCATTGCCTTTGGAATTTATAATTGTTGAATTGTTAATTTACATTATATTGTCTTCCAGTATTTGAAAACTGTTGCAACTATGATTGCATTCAAAAGCAATGATTCAATGTGTTTCATGTTACAATGCAAATATGAAATATGCATTTATATTAGATGTTGGAATGAGAATATGTACAGTAACAGCAAGTTTTATCTTAATGTTGCTATGCATGTATCTCTATTATTTTGTAAATTCTGAGCCGTTTGACCTCCTGGTTTTGGGGTGCTCAATAATGAGATTGATGTCAGTGTTCTTAGGTAGACTAAAATATGCCCAGATAAACTAATTCCACTTTATTTACATAAAAGAATTTTGCATTTGAAAGTACAAATACCCCATTATTTCCTTTATAGTTTGAGAAATTGACAAGTGATCCTTCTGAGCCACTTCCTCTGCTCCTTATAGAGCTGTGAGCTATGCCATTTCTTTTCTGACCATTCCCTAGACAGCATTTCTTTGCCCCGGTTGTCCAGGTTTTTCTCAGACTGTTACTTTAAAACCAATTTCTACAAGTTTCTCCTTGAAGAACATCTGCAAGATTTAATTTACACAAAATTTAACAAACTGATAATTACTACAAATCTGATACCTGAAATTGAAACATATATATATATGTTTTTTTAAGCTCTCGCGGGTACTTACATTTGTGCTGTTTAGCTTCCTTCGGGTATCCCCACGTCATTGTAGTTCTTGTTAAAGTTGTAGCTCATTGTAGTTCTGTTAAAGTTGTAGCAACGTTTCAGCAGAATCTCATCTGCCATCATCAGGCTTCTGTATGGAAGTGTGTCTCACTTCTTCTGTTTCAAATTTGAAGGCTGGTCTATTCTGTTTTTTAATTGCTATTAACCTGGCGTATGTGTTCATTGGACTTGGAGTTTGCATTGATTGGTGTTTCTGGTTTCTTCTGTCTGTTTTGTGGCTCTTTGATTGGCTGGCAGCACTCTGTTCTTTGTGTTGGTAAGGCTTTCAATGCTGCTTGGCTTCGTGTGACAAGACGGCTGCTCTTCATCAGGCAAGCTGGGTTTCACCTGGGTGCTGGTGGGGGGTCTGTGTTTGAGTTGGAGCATCAGAGGAGTCCTGTCTGTTGTTCAGTGTGTGGGGGTGTTTGAGTTTGGATGGGCATCAGAGGGAGTCTGTCTGCTGGCTCAGGTGTTTGTCTGTTTTGTGGTGTGGAGATCTTTCTATCTTGAGAGTGCAAGCTTCCAAATGATTGACAGTCTGCTGGAATCAATCTCTTCTATTCAATTGCTGTCAGGTCTTTTTTCAAGTCTCTATGGCTTTCTGATGATTCTGTGGCTGGGTTTTCTATAGTGGCTAGGCGTTTTTGGTGCCATTGAAGTTGATGTTGTGATCTTGTGGTTTTCACGTGTTGGACTTAGTGAGGAGGTGTGTTTCAGCTTTTTTACCTGCATTTTGTGTTCATCCTAGGCGGGACTTATTCTCTATTGGTTCTGTCCAATGTATGTTGGGCCGGGCATGAAATGTAACAGGGAATTTCGTATATGCTCTTGCGGGTTTTGCCAAGGTGCAATTTTGTTTTTGGTGGTTCGCTCAGATGGCTGCTATTTTTTTTGTCTGTTTTGAAGGCAGTCTTGATGTGATGCCTGTGTAGTATCTTACTGATTTATCTGTAGTACCTCTTATGTAAGGGCAAGACAGCCTGTCCATAGGTCTGTTGGTCTTCTAGGTCTCTGTTATTTTTTGGTTGTTTTTGTGGATCAGCTGTGATTTTGTTTTTGTGGAAGCCATTGCTGTCAATACTTCAGTCAGGGTGCATAGTTCAGTTCTTTATATGTGTCTTATCTGCCAGGCGTTTGGTTCTGGTAATTAGTGCTTCGCCACAGACTTGATCCACACAAAAACACCACCAAAACATAACAGAGACGCTAGATAGACCAACAGACCTTTGGAACAGCTGTTTCCCTACATAAGAACGGTACTACAGATAAAACAGTAAGACATACTACACAGGCATCACATCAAGACTGTCCTTCAAAACAGACAAAAAAATAGCAGCCATCCTGAGGAACCCAAAGACCAAAAATTGGCACGCTGGAAAACCAAGGCATATACGAAATTCCCTGTACATCTTGCCCGGACATACATTGGACAGACCAATGAGAAGAATAAGTACCCGCCTAGAATGAACACAAAAAATGCAGTAAAAAAGCGACGCAACAGCACCTCCTCACTAGTCCAACACGTGGAAAACCACAGGTCACAACCATCAACTTCAATGGCACCAAAACCCTAGCCACTTATAGAAAACCCAGCCACAGAATCATCAGAGGAAGCCATAGAGATGTGAAAAAAAGACCTGACAGCATGAATACGAAGAATGCATTCCAGCAGACTGTCAATCATTTTGGAAGCTGCACTCTCAAATAAAAAGATCTCCACACCACAAAACAGACAAACACCTGAGCACAGACAGACTCCCTCTGATGGCCTCCAAAATACACCCCCACAACCTGAACACAGACAGACTCCCTCTGATGCCTCCACTCAAAACACCCCCCACGCAGGCACCCAGGTGAAACCCAAGCTTGCTGATGAAGAGCAGCGTCCTTTCACACGAAGCCAAGCAGCATTGAAGCCTCAACAATCTAAAGAACAGAGTTGCTGCCAGCCAATCAATAGCCACAAACAGACAGAAGAAAACAGAACACCAATCAATCAAACTCCAAGTCAATGAACACTAGACCCATGGTTAAATAGCCAATCAGGAATAGACAGCCTCAAATTGAAAACAAGAGGGAAGTGAGACACACTTCCATATCAGAAGCCTGATGATGGCAAGATTGAGATTCTGCATGAAACGTTCTACAACTTTAAAGAACTACAATGAGCTACACTTAACAGAACACAATGACGTGGGATAATACGCGAAGGAAGCTAAACAGCACACACACACACACACCACACACACAACACACACACACAACACACGACGTAGCTATACACACACCACACACCACACACACACAACACAACACAAATATATATATTATATATAATATATATAGCTATAATATATACTATATATATATATATATATATATATTTCAATTTAGGTATCAGATTGCAGTGATTAGTCAGTTTTGTTACATTTTTACAAATTATTCAGTTTGTTAAGCATATAATACAATATATATATTTGTTGTGTTTTTTCAAAGTTTTCGCGGGTCTCTACATGTGTGGCTGTTCAGCTTCTTTTCGGTATTATCCCACATCATGTTGTGCTTTTAAAGTTGCTAGCAAACATCAGCAGAGAATCTCATCCTGCCATCATCAGCTTCTGTATTGAGTACAACTCCAATATCATTGAGTTGTATTTTACATATCATTGTATTGAGTTCGTTGAACTCAGAAGACCTGAATGATGGCAGATGAGATTCTGCTGAAACGTTGCTAAACTTTAAAAGCACTACAATGACGTGGGATAATACCACGAAGGAAGCTTGAACAGCACACATGTAAGTACCGCTGCGAAAACTTTAAAAAACATATATTATTATATATATATATATATATATATGAACAATTGCTTTCCAAACTCAGATCAGAATAAAGGTTTTAACACAGACATTCCAGATTGTCTAGACCCGTGCTGTCAGACTCCAGACCCATGGGCTGAATGCGTCACATGCTAGCCACACCCATGCCTGGTTTGGCAAAGGAGAAAAAAAATGTTGAAACATCACATGATGCCGTTGTGTTGATGTGAGTTTGACACTCCTGGTCTAGATCCTAACTATCTAAGGACCTATCTATATCATTATTAGGATCTTCAGAAGCCTTTAAAGTTTTAAAGATACCATTGCACAGAGAAATGTATTTTATCAAATAGACAGAAAAAGCATTTTCTTTCGTAACTGAAGACTGAGCTTTCTTCAGAATGAACACCAATCCTTACTCTTTCAATTTTTCATAAGCAGTTTAATTTGACTTTGTAAACTCCATTCACTAGTACTAATATTGATTTACTTTTATTTTAATATTTTTATATGGTTTCATTATTAAATTATGCTTTTCATTTATCTAATCTGTTGCCCTGGTTATATTTGTGGGAAGGTTAGTAAAGAAAGTTTCTAAATAAATATCACTTGAAACCAACTCTTCTGATTTTGGGGGGATATTTCTATTAATTCAAAAATATTTTAGGAAAGTAAATATATTTTGACAGTCTGCTTCAGTGAAAGAGTTGATGGGCTATTAGCATGGCTTCTGGAACAAATTTGCATTCCACATATATGTTATGAATCCACATTATAGGCAAGTGAAATGTCATATAAAAATACATTCTTCAACAGCAAGAGAAAAATATATGTATTTTCCAGTTTCAAAACTTGTTTGCCAAGTTTTAACCCAAAGCAAATTTTTATGGCTGAGTTACAAACCTCTGAAAATAAGGGTTTATAATGGAAACACTGACACAACGCTGACTATAGTGGCACAGACGTGGCCGTTATAGTATGCACTAGAAATACCAAAGAAGATTAGAAATGACATTTTGGATGTGGGGCCTTTTTTGGGCTTTGGGAAACTTAGTTTGGATTCTATTTTTTTCCCCTACCCTCAGAAAGCTTTCCCAGGTGGAATGTTATCTCTAATTCCATTTTTCATTTCTGTCACGTGTTTACTTAAAGCCCTATTATTATTTCCATAAAATGTATTTAGGAACATTATAGTTTTTCCAATTTAAAGCATTTGGTATTGTTACAGATCTATTCCTTCCCCATTTCACTTCCATTGTGAGTCTGATTTCAAAGGACTGTCCAATCAGTTTCAGCTTAAAGATAAAGAGAAAACTCCAAAGAAGTGACAACAGGAGTCATTAAAATGGCCATCCATCATTAGAGCTTGAAAAGCAGGTTCAAGTGCACATGATAGCCACTTATTTTTCACCCTTATCTTTGTTTAATGGGGAAAGGTAAGGGGCAGCATGTGTAAAATGAAACCTAGAAATCAACATGTATTTTTAAAATTATTCTTTTTTAAAAAAACGGAATGATGGAAATAAATTATGTACAGGGAGTTTGCTTGTTAATAAAATAACTTTCCCAAGCTGAGGAGAATAGGACCATATTTGGTGTGAGGGGAGAAGCCAGCAAAAGAAAAATTGTTTATGAAAATTAGCCAGGGACTACGAAGTTAAAAAAAAAAATCCCAAAATTAAACTCACTGCATCCCAATGCAAGGAGAGTTGGATAATGGAGTGACCAATGCTCACTGCTGTCTTCTAATCCCACCTTCTTTCTCCTTCACTGTCATGTGACACAGAGTGAAAAGCATGAAGCTTGTCCATTCTCTTCAATATGCACAAACATATGGGCATTGCTGGTAAAAAAGTTTGAAAGAACTTCAGAAGCTATCCTTTGCATTCTCCTATATTATGAATACAATTACCTTTTCATCAGATTATAATTCTATTTAAGAAATATTAATGAAATATAACACGAATGTGCAGAAAATATTTTTGTTAATTTGAATTATTCATTATTCTTGAGTCGATAACTATTTATGCCTTCATAATAATAGTAAAATTATTCTTATTTTGGATATGTCATACATTGGGATGGTTATTTTTTTGTGTGTGTGTGAAGATTTTTTTAAAGAAACATACTCAAAATATAAAAGAAGGAACTAATTGGGCTATTCATTGTGGTAATCCTGATTTTGTGACACAGAACAATAAGTTATTTAGAATGGTCCTTAGCTAATGGGCTAAATGTATTAGGAAAAGGCCACACAGATGCTTGAACTTTCATTAACAAAATGTTGTAACCAAACAAAAACAGAGAGCATAAAACATATGGCATATACTTCTGTGCATTTACCCAGCAAGTAAGATCCAAAGGAATTTGATATTGAAGTGGGAAAAGTTATACCATGGGGCTTTGGTAAGTTGTAATGCAATGAGTTTTTCACAACTTCATAATCCAGAATATTCTGGATTAGTTGTATTTTGCACTTTAAATAATTTGCTTACAGAGAGTCATTAGTTAAAAATTATCCAAATTCTAATCAAAAGCTTCACAAAAACAAGAGAAGTTTCATTCTGTCAGCAGAATGGAAAAAAAGTATATTTCAGATTATGTTTGCATCTCTCTTCTCCTTCTCCCCCCTTCCTCCTCTCTCTGCATGTTATCATTAATAATGTTAATTTCAATAACAATATTAAAATACTGCAAAATTATATGATATGGATCTATGATCTTCCAAAACTACTCACAGAGTTCAGCAAGGCACTCGAGAGAACTGATAATTGGGAAAATCCCAAAGCATTGTCTGGAATCCCTTCAGATCCACCCAATAATTAATGAAGCAAATCCTTTGTGGAAACAGATATAATATAATCCTTCCATATTAAATAAAATATTGCATATATTGCATACATAACTCTTAACCAAATCGGAGGTGGAGATTTACTGCATATTAAAAAGGAATTATAATGAATATAGTTAATTTATAAGCAAATAATTAAGTGCAAAAGAAAATTGTATTATTACAGAGGTATTATTCTAAAATTCTATGTAGAGGTCTACACATCCTTTTCATTTAGTTTGTTCATGCAATGATCGTTATTTGTGAATTTTTGTTTTGTTTCAAACCTTGTAGCAGAGAAACATTTATAAGCCTCAACTATGAACTTATTTCTTGATGTTTTAATTTAATTAATTATTTAAATGAATTTATATTATTGTTGTTGTTGTACCCCCATTTCTTTCTCTTGATAGTGTCCATAGAGCACCAGCTTTCAGTACATCAAACAAGTGTTGAGCACTTTTGCTGTACCTGACACAGAGACAGCATTTGTTCGGGTATTGTCCCACATCATCATAGCTATGCTTTTAAAGTTGTAGTAACGTTTCGGCAGAATCTCATCTGCCATCATCAGGCTTCTGTATTGTGTTCAACAGACGAACACAATACAGAAGCCTGATGATGGCAGATGAGATTCTGCCGAAACGTTCACCCATACCACCTCTTGGAAATGATCAAAGAAGCGTGGAAGAAGAAGATCTGCTTGTAAGTTTTGATGTGGTTTCACTATTCACTCAAGTCCTGACAAAAGAAACTCTTGAAATCATCAAAAATAAATAAGTCAGCTAAATACCTCATTGAACAAGCAAAACACTGCTTTAACCAACACATATTTTCATATACAAAGGACAAAGATACAAGCAAATTGTAGGAGCCCCTATTGGATCACCACTGTCACCTGTCATTGGCAAACCTGTTCATGAAGAATTCGAATCCAGAGCCCAAGCGAATGCAACCCCCAAACCCAAACTATGGTTAAGATACATCGATGACACATTTTGTGATTTGGCCCAAGGAAAAGAAAACCTAAACAATTTCCTAAAACACCTAACAGCACACATCCCAAAATCAAGTTCACCATGGAAATGGAAAATAACAAACAAACTACCATTCCTAGATGTACTAATCTACAAAAAAAACAGATGGCACACGATGACACACCATATACCAGAAGAAACACAACACCAACACTACCTCAACGCCCAATCCCACCACCACCCAGCACAGAAAACTCCATGGCAAAACACTAATCACCAGAACCAAATGCCTGGCAGACAAGAACACATAAAGACTGAATTATGCACCCTGACTAAAGTACTGACAGCCGAATGGCTTCCAACAAAAGCAAAATCACTGGTTTGATCACAAAAACAATCACTGAGACATAATGGAGACCTAGAAGATGACACAGACCTGTGGAAGCTGTCCTGCCCTACATAAGAGTATTACAAGACAAAATCAGTGAGATACTACACAGGTATCACATCAAGACTGCCTTCAAAAACAGACAGAAATGAAGAAACAGAGAGAGTAGCAGCCATCCTAAGAAACCCCAAAGATAAAATTAGACCTGGAAAACCAAGGCATATATGAAAGTCCCTGGGATGCATGCCTGCCACATACATTAGACAGACCAATAGAGAAATAAGTACTCGCCTGGATGAACACAAAAATGCAGTAAAAAGCTGGAACAAACTTCCTCACTAGTCCAACACATGAAAGCCACAGGTCATAGCATCGACTTCAATGGCACCAATCCTAGTCACAACAGAAAATCCCAGCCACAGAATTATCAGAGAAGCCATAGAGATTGAAAAAAGACCTGAAAGCATGATTAGAAGAGATGATTCCACAGACTGTCATTATTTGATAGCCTGCACTCACAAACAAAAAAACTCTCACACCACAAGCCAGGAAAACACCTGGGCACAAAACAGATCCCCCTGATACCACCAGCTCAAACACACCCCAACCAGGCACCCAGATGAAATCTAGCTTCCTAATAAATGATAGCCGTCCATTTTATTCGGAGCCAAGCCTCACTAAAAGCCTCTAATACAGAAAACAATGTTGCCAGCCAATCAAGACAAAAAAGCAGCCACAAAACAGACAGAGATATTAGAAACATCAATCAAGTACGAACATAGCAAACTCCAAGACCAATAAACACAGACCAAGACTCCCAACCAATCAAGGATGAAGATAAAACTATTCTGGCACAACAGTAGACTAGCCCCAATTTTAAAAGTGAAACAGCTGTAAAAGTCTGACTCACAGATGAACACAATACAGAAGCCTGATGATGGCAGATGAGATTCTGCCAAAATGTGTAAGAATAAACACACACATACACCACACACACAAATACATTTCATTACCAAAAGAATCACTGTGAAAAACAAAACTTATGCACATTAAACCATATATGTTTCTCATCAATTAGACGGTGGTGCTCTTTCCTCAAGAACCATTTTCCTAATATTCATTTCCTGTTGTTGTAAATATTTTGTCTTTCCCCTTTATTTTTTTCCAGTCCCTTATCTTTTCATTCTCTGGTTTTTATCCTTAATCCAATTGTACCATCAAAATTACTTAAGAATATGCAATCTTCAAGACTTCTTCAGTGCCATGCAAGTAGTTTTAATTTTTATGGACTGCTATTTCTCATCTTGGCAACTTTAAGATACATAGACTTCAAATCTCAGTATTTCCCCAGCCCAACAATAGTTGAGGAACATCCAAGTAGACAACCATAGAGTCTAAAAGTTATCATCACATTGTAATGAGCAGCTTTTACTGTGGAAATTGGATCTTGGAATAGATATGTTTGCCATCTACAGTGTGTTAAAATTAGCTTCTTATGACAGATTTGATTTTAAGAGGAAGGAAATTTTCTGTTCGTCTAACTTTGAACCATCTTCTTTCCCATCTTACAAGTGCTCAAAAAATTAGCACGACACTGTGTTAACAAGGCTTTTACAACCACTTCAATAAGTTTAGTTGCATACCATTTAAAATTTCTTGCTGGTACTTTGATGAAAAAGTAGTAAATGAACTCTTTCTTTTATTTCCAAAGGTGCTTTTTCAGGAGGCCAACTGAACTTGCTTGTTTTTTCTTTTGAAGATGTTTCACTTCTCATCCAAGAAGCTTCTTCAGCTCTAACTGCATATTGGGGAATGGAAGGATTCATATATTCCTTGCAGATAGCTACAGGAGTGGGATTCAGTTTTTTTAACAACTGATTTCTGTGGGCGTGGCTTAGTTGGTGGGTGTGGCTGGGTTATCATGTGGCTGGGTGGGGTGGCCAACTTGACATCACTCATGTCAAGGGGCACATCCTCCTGCGCTGGCCTCTCATGATAGTGGGATGCTACAACGGTCATAAGTGTGAAAAAAATGCTCATAAAGTCATTTTTTCAGTGCGCATTGTAACTTGTGAATGTCACTTAAATGAACTGTTGTAAGTGAAGGATTACCTGAACAAAAATACAAAAAAGCTCTTTGCTTGCAAAAAGCTGCCTTAAATACCAATCATTAGATTAAAAATACCTGCAAGCTGGAGTTTCAAATCAGGCAGGGTGCCACAGCACCTTGAGGAATGAAAAATTTAAAATGCAGTGGTAACTATTAAGCAGCCAACTCTTGCTCATAAAGTGAAACCCTTTAGCAGAGAGGCCATTTAAGCTCTCCAGAAAAAGCAGACCAGGAAAAGCAATCCTTAGATCATTTGCACCACTATAAAAAATACCAGCTGGTCACCATCACCTCACAGATATCCTAAGGAAATCACCCAGAATTTAAGAAAGAGTCACATGCTCCCCAGAAAGGCAGTAAAAAAAAAATCAGTGCCAAGCTTGCATCCTGCCACTCAAAAGTATACCCAAAGACAGTGCCAGATAGTATGAAAGCAGTGAAGGAAGACCCCCTCTCCAAATAGAAAAGAAAACATGAGGCAAGAAAAAAAATCAAAAAAACAAATAATTAAATCACAACTTGTTGAAGCTGAAAAGGGAAAATTATCCCATCAATAAACACAGATTAAACTTCACAAAACCCAGTTTTAGACCAAAACTCAGAAAGAGTCTGTAAAACTCACATTTGAATGTCAATTCTTCTAGCTAGCCAAGAAGCCTTGCTGAATGTCACTCATCTTGGTTCTCTGTCACTAAAAGCTTTGCTTCATTATTACTCATTATTCAATTATTTCTTCAAAGTGCTGATTGTCCAGGGAAGTATTTCCTCCCAACAGCAGTGTAAAAATCTTAATCAACCCTCCCCTTTTAAGAAAGCCAAGCCTCACAAACTCTAGAGACAGGAAGTCTAGGCTGTCTGCCAAGAATGTAACAAGGATGGAAAAAAACAAACAGATATTGCTTCTAACTACCGGTTCTCCGAACTACTTAGAAAGTTAACAAGGGGTTCTATAGAACCAAATAGAACCAGTAGAATCCCACCCCTGGATAGCTGGTCATTTGTTGGTTTCTATTGTTGGTTTGGAGAACCAGCAAATACCACCTCTGACTGGAGTTTTTACAATATCCTTTCCCTGCCATGCCCACCAAGCCATGCTCACAGAACTGGTAGTAAAAAATTTTGAATCCCACCACTGGTCAGCATATTCCAATAATCCGAGTCCTCATTTTATCGACCTTGAAAGGATGGAAGCTGAGCCAACCTTGAGCCAGTGAGAATCAAACTGCTGAATTGCAGGCAGACAGCAGAAGTAGCCTGCAGTACTGCAGTACAGCATTCTCATCCCTGCACCACCATGGCTCTTATTCCCTTTCCATTTTTATGTTACTTTAATTTCAATGTTTGATTCTGAAATTTAATTTTTTTTTAAAAAAATAAATAATTTGGAACATATGGTAGTACACTCAACTATTTATTCTTTCATGACAGATAGGACTGCTATTATTATCGTAGCTGATGCTGCAGTGGTCCCTGACCATGTGTTAGTTGGTAAGAAAGTCATTAATTTTGTTGGTAACTTGCTGTAAAAGAGAACATCTTGTAATTAACTGGTGAAAGATAATGATCTTTTCCGAAAAATAGTTGAAGCTGTTGTGTAAAGCAGGTAGTTTTTTTAATTGCATCTGGCATTTGGTTCATAGGTTTCACAGGAAATGTGCTACCCAGTTAAGTATTATACCATTTGTCATTTTATTATGATTAGTTGTTGTTGGGTTTTACATAATGCAATAGTGAGCTAGATCCTGCTGTGTATTAATTATTTATTAAAAGTGTTTTAATTATCTATATATGCCCAGAGGCTTTACTAGGTTGGATGATTGTTTTTTAATAAAAAATTGAAACATAAATAATTAAATTCCTAGAATATTAAACAGAAAAATATATTGCTGAAACACAATAAATGTAACTGACCATAAAATAAATAGAATAGTTACAATCATAGATAGGGGTCCTAAACTATATTTTGCTCAGTTACTTCCTTTCTAATTTTAGTGAGTATTTGTATGGGTCTGTCTTTATATTGTACACACACACACACACACACACACACACACACACACAGAAGAAAGGAATAAGAAATTGAGAAGAGGTAAAATTGAGTTCCCAATTTTGTAAAAATATTACTTGGGCATTTCTTTGTATTTTTTCTCTACCTCTTTTTTTTTTTTTTACATAAATCTACATATAAGGAANTTTTTTTTTTTTTTACATAAATCTACATATAAGGAAGGTGTGATGAGGTGGGGGCAGAGAATAATAATTGTGATTGAATTATTCATGGCCTCTATAATACATCAACCTTAGACTAAGGTGGAAGAAGATCTATGAAAGCTGTCCCCAAACATTGCCACTGACATCAACATCATTTGAAGATAAGTGAATATATTTCTTGTACATGATAATTGTGCATGCTTTTAATCCCTCATTCCATCCTACATCATTTCTATTTTAATCTAAAATATATAAATCCTTCCCAGTAACACTACTCACATTTTCTTTGAACTAAATTTTACTTCCTAGTTTCTAACTCTGACAGGAGGAACTAGTTAGGTGACTTATATTAGTGGTCACAGATACTAAGGCTTCAAATCCAGAAGTATGGAAGAGGCAAAGGACTGCTAAGGTGGAGGTCATAAAACTTCTTCCATCAATACTTTCCATATCAAAAAGGCACCATTTAAATGAAATAATTGATTCCTGAAAGGGAAATAATTTTGAGTTCAATTCCTGCTTTTTTAATGACTCAAGCTTCTTTTTCTAAAGTATTGCATTGGTACATAAAAGGCAATACTTTTGAAAATCATATTCCATTTAGTCTGAATTTCATATTTGTAGTAAAACACATCATTCAAATGCTTCCATAGGCTGGCAGCATTTGAGAGGTAGTCAACGGCATAGCTATGACTTAAAGCCTGATTGTAGCTTTTCTAAACAATGGTGCTTGGCTGCTGACTTTAAGGTTCACAAGCTTTTCCTTGCTAAGTGAATTGAAACATTTCTGTTCCACCTTCAAGGACTGAAGAATTATGGCTGCATTAAACTAGGACGACATTCCTAGAACTTATAAAGATTTATTTTAACAATTTATAATAAAAGAAATATTGCTGTGATTCAGGAGATCTGATGCTCATATATAGTAGGTTGGTAATATATAGTACATCGGGTGAATAGAATTTGAAGCATACAGACTGTCTGGTTGCCAATATTTCTAGATGATAGATGAAAAACATTGAAAAATAGGGCACTGAGCTCAGGCTGGTTTTCTGTTCAGAGATAGACCAATAAAATCTAGTTTCTCTTAATATTTTTCCTCTGCTGGTATATTTCTCTTGATACAAATAATTGATTTTGATCAACATTACTGCACCCACTTCTCCAGTATTGTTGATAATGCTAAAATGGCATGTACAACTTCTTCCCTGCAATTATTTTAAATTTCCCTTTGGATAATATTGAACTCTTGCACCTCCCTAGTATTGCTTCAAACCATACGCTCCTTTTGAAAGCATGTATCTCCCTAAGCCAGAGATGTCAAACTCACCTCATGATGACATCATCATGTGATGGATCATGACTTTTCCCCCTTGACTAAAGAAGGCATGACCATGGCCAGCATGTGATGCATCTGGCCCATGGACTGGGAGTTTGAAAGCGCTGCCCTAAGTAATTCTATCACTGAATTGAGGAATGACAAGCTTTTTCATTTGTTCTTCTTATTAAATAAGAATATTAAGGTCTTTCCATTCATGCAATCAGAGGATTGGAAGGATTAGAAGGCTCTTGGACCTTAGTGTCTGGAAAAACCTTGGAGATTTACTAGTCCAACTCCTGTCTAGAGCTGGAATCCTCAGACTATCCCAGACAGATAGCTATCCAATTTTTGCTTGAAAACCTGCTCTGTTGCAACTTCTATTATTCAGGGATATAGACTGTTCTATCACTTAATATATCTTATGGTCAAGAAATTCCTCCTATTTTATGCTTGGGACTCTCTGTAAAGCTTCCACTCACTGATTCTTTTCTTACCCACATTTTCCTGTGTGACATCTCTCCAAGTATTGAAGTCCTATCAGGTCTTTCCTTAGCCTCCTCTTCTTCAAGATGTATTTCCAATTCATTGAATGAAAAATAAAGGCTGTTATACAAATATGTAATCAGTTGGGATATAAACTTCCTCTTTGCTTATTTTTGATTAAATTGGCAACAGATTATACAGTTTTTGCAAATATTTCAAATAGACAACACTGGAATTTTTATTTATATATTATATTTTAATCTATAAATATTCAAATAAATAGACATATTCCCAAAGCCTAAATATTTTCAGTGAGGAATAGAAAGGTGAAAGATAATTAGGGTCTGTGATTAAAGTTATTCTTGCTTTGCCTGTGCAGCGCCATGATCCTGTAGCTCCTGTCCAAAATCTTTTCTAGTGAAAGAGAACTCCAATTTCACTAAGGGGAACCTTTTTCATGAGCTTTCCCTCATGAAAAATGTGCTGCATTTATATTCCTATCATCTCCAGTTAAAACATCTCAAAATAATAGGAGTTGCAGTCCAATACATCTGGAGAACACCAGCTAGAGGAAGACAGTATTTGTCCATATTCAACAAACAGATGTTCAGAAAACTCCTGAACCTTCAGTTCCAGTCTCATGTTGAACTGAGTATTTTAGCGATATTTTCTTTAAGATTCTATCTACACAACACGATATTATCAAATGTCTGGACAAGTATTACCTCTACAATGCTGTAGAATGTTTGAATATAGGTTACAAGTAGACAGTTTCTCTCCGTCCTACTTTGTCTGACATCTGCATACAAAGCAGACTTGGAAGCAAGAAGAGGCATATATTTTGCTTGCTGTTAATCGTCAATTATCTAAGGATGCTTTCTTACATTCATGGTGGATATTGTTTGCTTATTGCTTTTCATTTAATACTACATTATGTTAATATAAAACAACAACATAACATGCCTAATATTAATTTATATTCCTGTTATGAAACTTTTGTGAGAGCTACTAACAAAAGAAAAACTGGAAAGATTTTTCATGGAGCTGCAGAAGCACCAGTAATGAAAGCAAAGTCACAGTCTTTTGTTAAAATGAATAAAAAGACTTCACTGGCAATAGTGAACATTTGTGGAGAAGTGGGAGGCCATTAAACTGACTGGAAAATATAACGCTCCCTACATTAATGAAAAATTTAATCAGCTTTCTGAAGTTCAAAATGACTGGCACATCCTTTCCTCTGTCCTTTTTAAGCCATGGTGGTTGTCTGAGTCAGAGATAAGCTATGTGGTCTGAGGCAAGTATCAATTAAATCAGGGGGTGACGTGATAAATCAAAAGCTCAGATATGCTGTCGAGAAAGGAGCCAAAAATAAAAGGCAGCTGGGAAGGCAAGTGTAATCCCCTGTCTTTAATGGGTTAGTAAGATTGCGGAAACAAAGCCTGAGTTAGTTATTTATACAAAAAACAAAAATTCCCTACTGGTTATTCAGGATATCTGATTTAGTTGAACTAATCTGCAGTTTTTGTTTCTATGTTACATATATTTCCTGGATGTCTATGGCACCCAGACATAGGACCAGGAAGAATAATGGCCAAGATAATGACCATATTCATTTTTTATATCAGAAAATATTATAACCAGTCTTCCTATATCCTGACTTTACTGCAGTGATATCTCTTCGTGAAATTTGTAAATTATCCCCTATTCAAGTCAGCAGTTAATTCTGGAAGAGTGGATCCTGAAAGACAAAGATTGTTTTCATTTAGGAATGTTTAGGCAGAGCAATAAATCAGCAAGCATGTTGTGGATTATGAAATCTGAAATCCCTTATATTTGACTAATGTGAACCTTCTCATTTGACAGAGAATTCCATTATATTTTTCTTCATAAATTGCCATATTGAAGAGAATGTTCTTGTTCCTTCTGCTCTACCCAGCACAGGTGAAGAAGTGCTTAATTAAATCTTATAATAGTAGTGGCTGAGGAATAAGAATTCCCTAGCAACCATATACTGGCAGGGATGCTGCATAATTACCATAATATTTGAATGCTCAAGAAAACTCAGTGGATGCATACAAAGAAGCTTCTCTATTACAGCTGTAGAGGAAAAGGTCTTGCTTAAATAAGAAGGGAGGGCTGCCAATCATTTCTGGCTAAGTAAAATATTTAAGAGGGAATGTAATTGTTTGAAAGCATGGGATGGAAGAATGTCCTACATCTTATTGGTATCAATTGCTAATATGGCTGTTACAGCACAATGAGAAGAATGGTGTTGAACTTACTAGATCTGCCACTTTCACTCATCCTGTCTTATGTATTCTTTGGGGGAAAAAAAACTTTACCTTTCACCTATAGCTTCCATGTGCTATTGCAAAATTCCATATAAGGGGAGACCTAACTCTTCCATGCTGCAGATTTTTAACCTATTATTGGATGGGAAGGAAAATGTCAGCAAAACATGAGCAACCACAGGAAAATCAAAATTTGCAGAATAATAGGTACAATGTCATGATCAGAGCTTTGTGCCTTTTCTATGTCCATGTGACATTGGGCAGGACTTCCATCATGGATCCAGGACCTCTATCTGCTGCTGCCAGCTACTCTTTTTCTCTTTTTTGTCCATATTAAAGTTCTAAGTAAGGATATGGTGCTTATCTTTGACAAGACCAGCCCAAGTCTGGCCAAGATTGGACTCACAACAGGCTCAAATCTGTGAATGGTTTAAAAAGAACAAAAGTAAACTACAAATGGATTCCTTGCAAATGACAAATAGGTGATTAGTAAGTAAAATGTGACGTGCGATATAATGAACTGGGAATGTCTGTAGATGAACAAATATGTTTTTTCATTAAATTCACATTTTTGAAGCATAAGGTTGTTTCCTCTTATCATTGCATCAACTTGCATATAAACTGAAAATGGAGATGGGGGTGAAGAATGGCTTAACCAAAATCTGTTCAGTCAAGAGTCAATAAGACCTGACATTACAGATTTGATTTACAACTGTTTGTTTAACAACTATTCATAGTTACAATGACTGAAAAAGGCGACTTTCAATCTGTCCTCACATTTATCACCATTGCAGCATCCCCATGGTCATCTGATGAAAATTGGAGTGCTTAACCCTAACCCTAACCCTATCTCATATAAGGACTGCTATTTTAGTAGGACATTTTATTATACATTGTCCAGAGGTCTTCAGAATTTGCAGCAAAACAACATTGTGATAGATAAATAGGTAGATAGATAGATAATGATAGAGAGGAAAAGATAGATCATATTGGGATAGATATAAATAAATAAGACAGATCAAGATGAGTTGCTCAGGTTGAACCAAGTAGATCACATAAATCAGATTGTATGAAGAAAACCAGTTTCCTAATTTTGGAAGTTTTTAGAAAGCAATAATGAAGATGAACGGAAAATGATGTCTTAGCAGAGGAAGCCTGAAGATTTAAAAAGTCAGACAGAATTTGGTCTTCCAAATGTTTAAATTTCAGCTTCATTGATAAAATTACTGAAGTTGCTTTAATGCACTGAAACATAGGAATAAGCATACGTAGCACATTTAGAGATGGAAGATGATAGGAAAAATAATCAGAATAGCAGGTGTATAAGGACTGCTGGAATAGTAGACTTGGAAGTAGGACATAGCAAACTAAGAATACAAATTTCGATAGTGATCTGCATACTGGTGCACAATTGATTCCAAACTGGGGTATATTTTATTTTAAAATATCAAGGATGTCCCTCCATTTTATGCTTTCTAGGAAAGTGTAGGGATTAATGGCAGCCAGTAATTCTTTTACAGTTGGCTATTTCAGTACCTGTGACCTTACATCAAGCATGTAGACTGTAGCTTATTGTCTATATTCAAGCAGATGATAGCTTTCATACTGAGATTATGTTAAGATCACTAAATCCTGTGATCAAATAAATAGCAAGCATTATGTTAAACATCATGCATATCCAAATTGTACAGACAAAAAAGCACATATATTTTCACAGGACAAGTTAAGACAGATATTCCAGAAATATTCTGCGTCTCTTCTTTTATGCTCCTGAATCAGAAGATCTACTTACTCCATTTACAACTTTCTGTTTCATAATTCCCCAAACTTCTATCTTTCTTACATATACAAAAACTACTACACCTCCTTTTATAGTTACTCAAAAACATAGAAGAGACATCTGGGGGGTCAATTGCTGCTACTGGTATCATTTTGTTAAGTTCATTAAGTCAATGAATTTAACAGAGCTCAATGAAGTTATTTATACCATATCAACAAAGTTAAATTGATGTGTCAAATTTAAAATTGGGAATAAATAATACACTAAAATTAATATATCCTTCCATCCCAAATAATAGGTTGAGGCTTCTAAAGGAAAAAAATGAAGGATTGTAGATGGCTCTATGAAAACTGATAACTGATAACCATGGTGGAATGAAAAATCAACAAAAAGATCTGCTGTGATAATTCCTATTGTGAGGTGGAAGCAGATAAAAAAACCACCAAAAGATTCGTTGATCCAAGAAAAACAAGGTTTTATTCACATGTCTGCAGAGACGGGTTCCTTCAGGCATTGAAGGAACCCAGAGCAAAATTCAGACAGCATTTTTATACCCTAACTGTCCGCTCCCTCGTACAAGGGCTTGGCTCACATTCTTTCTGTTTTCAAATTGA
>BHFT01006823.1:0-38641 GCA_004320025.1 Laticauda laticaudata | reverse complement strand
ATGTCCTATCAGGGGTGGGATGGACCTTGAGTCTTTTAGTTTGTTGTTTACAAAATTGTAAAAAGTGCGGGTGGAGTTGGTGCGTAGAAGGTTAACATAGTCTTGTTTAATATGATAATTGGTGCATTCAGTTGACATGAAGCCTGGGAGAGGGAAGGGAAGGGGGAAGTAGATACCCCAGCCAACAGTCAAAACAAAAAGTTTTCCTGTGGGAACCAAGGTCATCATAACAAGTGGCTGGTGAAGGAAAAGAGGAGCCTGCCATTGTCATTGGACAATGTGATTGCTGGCACCAGGAAGGTGGGGGAGGTTTTACTCTTTTAATTAAGTGAAAACTGCAAGAACTTTCAGAATTGGTTTTCACCAGCTGTGCCGATATGATGTATCCAATAAACACCTTCTTTGTGGAATCTACAGTGGAGCCTTGAGTCACGGCCATAATCCATTTCAAAATTTCAGCGACAACCCGATTTGGTTGTGACCGAAAGCATAATTGCGCGGACAAAAAAAATTGCGCCGAAGGCGAAATCAGCGCAGAAAAGGATTCTTTCTGCATCAATTTTGTTCGCTACCTGATTTTTGAATTGTGACCTGATTCAAAAATCAGGTGGATTTTTTGTTCTCTACCCGATTTGGTCACAAACAGAAGCGTTCAAGACCCGAGGTTCCACTGTACCTGCCTCAGAGTTCTGCTTTCAGTGGGTGATACAGCAACCATGTTACTAACTTAACAACCGCAGTGATTCACTTAACAACTGTGGCAAGAAAGGACATAAAACTGGGCAAAATATTTAACAACTTTCTCGCTTAGCAATGGAACTTTTGGGCCGTAAGTCAAGGACTACCTTTAGTATGTTATTTTGGGCAAAATGAGTTAGATGCTAGAATTTTGTGTAACATTTGTTTGATAAAAAAACCCTCCAAAGCTAGAATTCATGCTGTGTACAGAGACTCTCCATATAGAGAGGTAGTAATTTAGATTTTCCGACAAAAACTGGCCTTTCGGATAACTCTTTCCCATAAAATACCCTCCCTGAACAGAGCAGCCTCTTGTTAGCTTCTCAGAACAAAAGTTGAAGTTGCATCCCGTGATTTAATCACAGCCTTCTGGAGGCTCCCACAGCCTCTTGGGGAAAAGGGAGGAAAAAACAAGTGCCAGGGATTAAGTTCACTGTAATGTCGTTCTTTGTTCGCAGGTGCTTTCGATGGAAGGCCTGCCGACTACATGTTCATGCTGCTGTTTAACTGGATTTGCATAGTTGTATCCTTTCCCGAATCTGCTGCCAACGTTTGGACAGGTTTGGGTCTTGGAAAAGCATCCCCCTCGCCAGGGATGCTTCCGTGGCCTTAGGGAAATCATTCTAGGCACCCCCATTTCTCTTCTGATAATTCTAAATTCACGTTCGATTTTTTTCCCTCAGGTGGAAAAAGGGGATCAATTCAGGAACAGCCACTGTATAACTCAAGGGTCTTCAAACTTGACAGCTTTAAGAATTGTGGACTTCATCTCCCAGAATCCCTCCTCCAGTCATGTTAGCTCAGGAATTCTGGGAGTTGAAGTCCACAAGTTTTAAACTTGCCAAGTTTGAAGAGCCTTGGTATAACTGAATGAGAGCTTAAGATTTGCTTAAGATTTGCTCGAGACTCAATGGCTGGCTTCATACCCAAAAGCTGGGTTATCAAAGCTTGATGAGTGTTGCAATGTGCCAAATGAATAAACCATATTATGGCCTAGCATGATAGCCTCGTTCACACAATGTGCTGGATTCCTATACTCTGAATCTCAAAGTATCCGAGTCTGCTGTTAATGTATTGTTTGAGCCCAACTTGGTTGGGCTTGAGGGAGATTTTATAGACTTCATTAAAGCCACGTGGAGCAGGTAGGCAGAGATCCAAATGTATTCATCTGTATCAAAAGGGCTTCAGTATGATAACAAATATCAGCATTCATTATTCTACTTGTCTAAAATGGAATCATTATAAATTTTAAGTATTAACGTTTGTTTAATTTGGATTTCCTTAATTAAAATGAAAAGATTACTGGCTTAGCAATGAATATGCAAGTAAGTATATCCTTTTTTTGAAAGTCTTACAAATCAGGTTTATTAGGACTTTTGGTGCACATCCTTCCAAATCAAAGTTACAAATGAAATTAAGGAACAGCCTTTGGAGAATATGGCCACTTTGAAACATAGTGGTAGCCTCTGGTTCGTGTCCTTGGTGCTTTCCTCTATATGACTCCAAAGACGGGTGGGATTCTACCGGTTCGGCTCAGTTCTATAGAACCGGTAGCTCTGAAGAGCAGCTGACAACTGAACCAGTTCTCTCCAAAGATGATCTTTTCTTCAGTTGGGTCCACCCGCCTGCCTGTCCTTTCTCTTGCCTTAATAAGAAAACCAGTTTGGTTTTGGTGGTAAAGGCATCCGGCCAGAAGCCAGGGGATGGTGAGTTCTAGTCCTGCCTTCGGCATGAAGGATGGCTGAATGACTTTGAGCCAAATTACCAGGGAACTGTGAGTTCTAATCCCACACCTTAGGCATGAAGGACAGCAAGGGTGGCTTTCGGCCAAATATTCAACCGACCCAACCCGCAAAGCACGTGCTCACCGAACTGATTGTTATGCCAGTAGGATCCCACCCTTATCCAAAGAGGCAGATGGAAACTTTCCCCATGTTTTAATGAGTAATGTTTAAGCTTATGTTTAAACCCAGACGTGCTCTCGTTTTACTATTAGTTACTGAAACAAGTCAGTCTCGAATCTTGATTTATACACGTGTTTACAGTAAATGAAAGTTAACATTAATCACAACTGTAAGTTCAAATACAGTGCTAAACTAATAAAAGAAAAGTTTTTGCAGGATCCAATCTGAGTATGTTACCAGGATCAAAGATTTATTCTTTCAAACTTTTGAACTCATGCTGTAGCCCAAGGGTCTTCAAACCTGGCAAGTTTAAGACTTGTGGACTTCAACTCCTAGAATTCCTGAGCTAACATGACTGGAGGAGGAATTCTGGGAGTTGAAGTCCACAAGTCTTAAAGCTGTTAAGTTTGAAGACCCCTGCTATAGCCGATCTCGAGGGAACTTCTCTCTCTTTCTTCCCTGAGGATAGGCTCCAACATGAGTCTGGAAGCTTGGAAGAATAAACCTTTGGTCCTGGTGACTGGCTCAGATTGGATCCTACAAAATTGTCCTGGGAGACCTATATTTACCTTCATTCAAGAAAAGTTTTTAAATGTACTCTGTTAGCAACTAGTACTGTTCCAAATCTGATTAGGTTTTGGTGTTTACTTTTTGGGACTGATGTCTCCTGCAATGGCTGATTCCCACAGAGCCATCAACTTTATGTGGCTTTATGTGGTTATTGGTTTCATTAGATTTAACAGATCATGGATTATGGAGAAATCTACAAAATATGTTCCCCCCGCTCCAATAAATATTCTTGTTCCAAATTCATTCCCCTTCCCTCCCCCTCAAAACAGAAGATAGAATGGGACAGAGACATCTAAATTGAACATGAATTTGTAAGAATTTTTACTTTAGTTTGAAAGTCTACAAAGCTGATTTTAAACCATGCTGGATCCTTTGTTCTCTTATAGTTGCTGATGATCCCCCTGATCATGTCTGTACTTTATGTTTGGGCCCAGCTGAACAGAGACATGATTGTGTCATTTTGGTTTGGGACTCGGTTTAAGGTGAGTGGCCTGAAGAGACGTAGCTTCTGTCTTTTAGAAGCCTTGCCCAAATCAGTGGAATTTCAACATCCAATTGAATCATGGCTTCCATTCCTTGATTCCTTCCAGATCTTTTGAGAAAAGTTTGGCATTTACGTATCTGACGTCTGTGTGATCTTTTTCTTCTCGACAATGCTCCATGTACAGTTCTTTAATGGAAGGGAAATAACAGAAATAGCTGTAGGACAGCTCAACAAGTAGGAAAGAGATTTCATAAAACAGACGGTTGCCTCAAGTGTAATAGTGAATGAATTTTTGAACAAAATTGTTAAGGGGGTCACTGCTGCATTCCACAGATAAGGAGACTACAGTGCATGTAATTTAAATGTTAAAAGGGTCATAATTAGCCAGAAAGAAGACGTAAAGGAGCCATATGAAAAGTAGGTAGGAAATATAGTAAAGTAAAAAATATTGTATATATATTTGTAAATACTTTTACAGGCTATCTTTAGAGATAAGTATATAATTGTATAGAAATAGTAATGGATATATTTATAGACTATGTTAATATAAGTGAACACCGTAACTGGAACACTGTAAAGAGTAGAAGTGTGTTTTTATGGTGAACTATGACGAATAAAAATTTATTTAAATATAAGAAATAAATGTTAAAAAGACCTGCATTTTGCAATATCTAAGGAACATTTTAAAGACCCAGAAGTTAACACTGGAGGCCACTTCACTGTATTTTTGCTCCACTTAGTATAGTGATGGTGACCGTTTTGGGCTCTGCATATCAATAATTCAGAAAATGCTTACTTTAACTCCTGAATTTCTTCCTTCCAGCCTGGTATTTTGTAGGCTCATCTATCCAGCTCCCTATCTCAATATCCGAGAAAATATGGTAGTCTGGGATGAAATAACATTAAAGCATGTTTATTCAACATGGCAAGCATGGCTTGGTGTTAATCACAGGAAATGAAATGTAGCAAACTGATGCAAACACAATTTGGATAATAGGATAGTCTACTAATCCTAGTCCAGCCAATATCCCAACCGCCATTTTATTTTCAATGGCAGCTCAAAAGGCATTTCCTTGTTAGAAATATGGCCCAACCAGGTTCAGGATCGCAGCACATGAGATGAAAGGATAATTTTGTCCTTCAAGTTCATTACGCTAAACATATGCTGTAGTTTTCCAACGTGTGCTGTTGTTTTCCTAGGCATGCTATCTGCCATGGGTTATCCTGGGATTCAACTATATCATTGGAGGCTCGTAAGTATCTCCAAATACTTTTTTCTGTGCCTTATTAATTGGGCAGCTAACAGCATTCAAAATAAAAATTCAGGAAACAAAAAAACCCACAATACTGTAACAGTGACCAAGGAAGAATTTGCAACCTCATGGGCTCCAATCAACAATCTAGCTACTGTGTCAGGAAGAGACCCAAAGCTTCAAGGCTTTGTGAAAGCCAACAGGGTTAGGGCCAATCTAATTTTGGAGGGAAGTCTGTTCCAAAAAAATCAGGCACTATGACTGAAAATACATGTTTTCTGATCTGGGAAGAAGGCACTCCTTAACCATTGGGGCGCAGAGCACGCTCTTCCTGTCAGACCAAATGGGATGCGGAGAGAGACTGAGGACTTCATAATCCTGTAAATCAGTGTTTCTTAATGTTGGTCACTTTTAGATATGTGGACTGAACTCTCAGAATTTAAAATTTAAAGCCCATCAAATGGCTCGTGTGATTTGCTGTCATCTGGTCAGGCGGTGGGAGTTGGGAATGATTTATTTATTCATTTCCAGATTATTTTCCAGATTGTACTTTATTAATTTATTTGATTCTTTTTGTTAGTTTTTATTGTTTTTTATTTTAAATATGGTTGCTGCAGTGAGTCGCCATGGGCAAATAGGCAGCAATATATACATTCAATAAATAAATACATTTCCCAGTCAGCCGAGTGTGCTGAAGAATGGATCTTAAAGCTGGCAAAAATGTTAATGAACACCAACCTTATTGTGGGGAGAGACTGTCTATTATTATATTACACATACGTCATTTGTAACGTTTCGACAATTGCATTTTAGCATATCTGCTTTCCTTTGTCAAACAAGTTATACCTGTATTTTCCTTCTGCATTTAAATTCTTTTTCTAAGGTGGGGTCTGGGGCATGAAGTTTAAGAAGCTTTGCTGTAGGTGTTCTGAGAGGAACTATGTACTGTAGTACAGGGGTCTCCAACGCCCGGGCTGCAGCCCGTTTAAAACCGGGCTGCAGAAGCGACAGGCGAGTGCCCACATGCATTTTCACTTGCACATGCAGTGGGCGATCACGCGCATGACGCTCCATTTGTGCAAGTGGCAGGTGCGCATGCCCACCACTTGCACAAATGGAGCTGTGTGCGCTCGCCCGCCTGCTGTGCGCAGAGCCATCTCCTTTGCCTCCCCCCCTCGCTGGTCTGCCAAGGCCGAAAAGGTTGGAGACCATTGCTGTAGTAGCAATGTAGTAACAGCGTCTGAAGAGGTGGGGGCAAAAATTTCAGCCTTTTTTTGGGCGGGGGGGGGTTGGTTTGTTTGTTTGTTTAGGGGCAGCAGACTTTGTATCAAGGCTAATNGGGGGGGTTGGTTTGTTTGTTTGTTTAGGGGCAGCAGACTTTGTATCAAGGCTAATGCAGTCTGGCTGCCTCTTATTTTAATATATTTTTTAAAAAAATAATGCTGCCAGAATGGGCTGTTTGCTAGAGCTGCGCAAACTGGAGCTGATTTAATTTGAAGTGGGCTGGAAATTTGATTGGGGATGCAAGATTCGCGTTGATGAAAGGTCTTTAGGCTAGGGGTATCAAACTCTTTATTGCATTGAGGGCCACATCAGGGTTGTGTTTGATCTTGGGGGCCAGGGTGGGTGTGGCCAGCCTGACATCACTCAGGGGCTGTGGGGGGCCCCGAGCGCTCTGCCAGCAAAAATGGGCTCCTTGAGGTCCATTTTCTGCCACAACGGCCTTATGCAGCCCTCAAAACAAAGCTTGGCTAGGCCACGCATGCCGCCCCCATGTCCTGTTTTCGCTGGCACCACAGGCTGGTTCTTCGCTATTTCCAGTGTGGCTCTGTGGGCCAGATCTAAGTACCCTGTGGGCCGGATCCGGCCCCTGGGCCTACAGTTTGACACCCCTGCTTTTGGCTGTTGTGGGAAGCTTGAAAATTGCTGCTGCTGCTTCGGCTTCAGGTAAAATGGTCTGAAAACGGTAGGGAGGATTGATCCTTTTGCAGGTGAAAACTTTCAAGCCCCTTGGCTTGAAGGATTTTGCTATCACACTTGCTTGAAATGCTCCCTTACACCTCTTCTTCGAGGATAGAGAAGGAGGTTGTCTGAACTGTCTGCTCTTTAAAAAAATGCAAACTTTAGCAACTATTTTAAAGTATGTACCTTTTCATAGGCTTTCTGGGGTGCCACAGGCTTGTGCTTTGCTGCTTCCAATTGCTGTGTTTCCTGGCCTCCAGCTGTGATAAATGCTGGAGTTCCTCTTGATAAGGTTCAGATTCAGTTGTATCAGGTTATGACTTCCTGATCATATTTTTGCTAGTGATCCAGCAGAGACAGATTGTCCCAGTGAGATCCCTATCTATGGATGAAGACTCAGGCTTGGAATGAGTGGGATTTGAAGCCTTGCCCTCTTCATTCTTAAAAGAAGGCAAATCTTCAGACCAGATCTTGCCAGGGTAAACTTGGTTCACATTCACACATTGTAACATAGGTAGTCTTCAACCTTTCCCATGCTATTCACAAAAGTAAGGACAGTCCCAAGAGCAGATTACTGGATTGGGTGCTTCTGTCGGTCAAAGAGCCTATTTCAATGTTCAGCCTATTCAGGATTTTCTCTGCAGTATGAAACTTAAATTGCAACATGGGCACATTTTCTCTACTAACTCCAGAAATTATGGGAAAACTCTAGAATCACTTCTAAAATCTCCAGCTACATTGAAAGCTATCTGATTCGTTCGGCTGCTCCAAATCTGCTCTCCCTCTTGATCCAAAATTCACACTTGAAAGGTTGATGGACTCAGGTCTCCACTGAACTGTCTCTGCATCCAGGTTGTGCACAGCACTGGCTACTTAATTTTGACAGCTCAATTCTGGAGGCCTTGTGAAATTGAAGACAACGGCTGATCAGGTAGCGTGAAACTGATCAGTTGCTGTCCTGCTTAATTTCCACCTTGCCTAGTTGTGTGTTTATAAATTGAGTAACTCTAGTAAGAATCTCAGGGGACTAACAGGGGATGCGGTGGCTCAGTGGCTAAGATGCTGAGCTTGTTGATCAGAAAGGTGGGCAGTTCGAATCCCTAGTGCTGCGTAACGAGTGAGCTCCCATTATTTGTCCCAGTTTCTGCCAACCTAGCAGTTCGAAAGCATGTAATAATGCAAATAAAAACTTAGGGACCCCTTTGGTGGGAAGGTAACAGTGTTCCGTGCACCTTCGGCATTCAATCATGCTGGCCACATGACCACGGAGACGTCTTCGGACAGTGCTGGCTCTTCAGCTTTGTAATGGAGATTAGCACCGCCCCCTAGAACCAGTAACGACCAGTATGTATGTGGGAGGGAACCTTTACCTTTTACTAAGAGTCTCGGGTTTCAATTCCCAACAATGAAGTTTCCCAAGAAAGCCAGCTTCACTTCCTTCTGAAATTATAGCCCAGTACTAAAAATTCTTCTGGAATCTAATTTTCAGTTATTACTGTTTTTCCAGTGGCACTCAACTTTCTGTGTATATAGCTGGAAGAAGGATTAATACTTCAGTGGCCATCAATACTTAGAATATATTGGGATTGCAACAGTCTTCCATAATCATGAATTGTACTGTCTCAAGGCCTTCTGAAGTATGCAGTTCAGATAGATGCAGTTGATGATGGAGATTGTGACTTTTATCACTTCTAAGTTCTATTTTGATGGCATTCACTTTTTAAATTCAGTGTTTAGTCCATTAGCACTGTCTTCCCCACAGGTTTGACAAAATATATTTTTCAGAAATGTTTGCAGACAATATGCAACCCTTGGGGTAGCTTGTCTGGGTTATTTTCAGTCATAACAAACAGCTCTCAAGCTCTTCAACAGTGCAAACCCATTAGAAATTGGCCCCATTGAATAAGATGCTTTCACATTATTAGTAGAAAATGCTTCAGTTGCTCATTTTTAACACTGTAAAATGCTGTTTCCTAATATCCTACAGCATCATCAATGAACTGATCGGCAACTTGGTTGGTCATCTGTATTTTTTCTTAATGTTTAAATATCCAATGGATTTGGGAGGAAGAAATTTTCTGTCAACACCTCAGTTTCTGTAAGTTGGTTTTATCTTCTTTTTTTAATCAAATTCGAATACTTTGGAATGTTGAAATGTTATCCTAATTAGAATTGAAAACAAAAGTACAATGGCAGTAATAAGACCCGTGCACATTTTTTCAGATGGATAGATAGGTAATTAGGTCATTTCTGCATTTCATTCATATTTTGTCTCTGACATAGAAAAATAGGAAATGTTGATTCAAGTTATTCAAATAATTACAAGCTCCCAAATATGATTCATTCACTTCCTCCTTTATTTTCCTGAAATGTTGCTGTATAATGATAATGGCAGCAAGTTCCAGAGTTTGCCTTTTTCTTTTTGACCTCTGCTTAAAAATGTTTTCTTTCTTGCTTTCTCTCTTTCTTTCTTTGCCTATCATGTCTGTCTATCTATTCTAATCTCTAATCTTAATCTAATCTGTCTTCCATATTATTGTCAGGTTAAATCTATTCACATGGTCATGTAAGTCTTGACTCCAGGAAGATTTTACCTTTAAAACTAATTGGTGTCTTTCCAATTTTAAATTGAAGGAGCACTATAAGTAGAAGAATACTTGCAGAGGTCTGTCTTCCAATTCTCCTTCCAGAGGAGCTAAAATGACTGCTTTTTATTTATTTATTTTTTATCCCACCTTTATTATTTATAAATAATGTACCTAATATTATTTCCTCCTCCTTTTTTCCCCACCACAATCCTGTGAGTTGGGTTGGCTGAGTGATTGGCCGAAAGCCACCCCACTGTCCTTCATGCCTAAGGCAGGACTAGAACTCACCGTCCCCAGGCTTCTGGCCTGGTGCCTTTACCACCTAAACCAAACTGGCTTTCTTACTAAAACAAAAGAAAGGACCCTAAGGATGAGGCTTAGCTCAGATGTTGAGGTTTTCTGTCCACGAAGCTGTTGGACACCTGGAGTACCCAAGTTCAGTATTCAGAGTGAATTACAGCTTCTATGTTCTCTGTCACAGATATTAAAGAAAGCAAAGAATACATCTGTAGCAAAAATATAGGTGTCCTTGTGACAAGTGGGAGCTGGTACATCTGATTCTGTGACATAGGGCTGGGCAACTAGGTGCTTTTTAAAAATTATTTTAGAGATAGATACGGTGTCACACCAGTGTGCTTTTGTGGTAATTAGTAATCTCAGCCTTGACACACAAGAGTCATCTGACTCCTGGGTAAAAACACTCTCACAGGTTGAGCAGAAAAGCCAAATCCACTCATTTCCAGTCTGAATCAATAAGGGAAAAGCGAATTGGAGATGGTATTTAAAATAAAATTAAGTTTAATGAGGTAAGAATGCAAGGAAAATGTGTGACCTGTTCGGTAAGCTTCCTGGGAGTGAAAACCAGGTTGGGGCTATATTTTTTCAGTTCAAAATAGAAAGCTGAGTGAGAATTCAAGACTTACATTAACAGGAAATTGCAGGGAGAGTTAGATATAAATCCAAAAGTAAGATAACATCCCTGTCCAGTGGCAGAAGCTGAAATTTAGCCACACCCCATTTACAGGTAGTCTGTGATTTATGACCACAATTAAGGCCAAAATATCTGTTGCTAAGTGAAACCATTAAGTGGGTTTTGCCCCATTTTACAAACCTTTCTTGCCATAATCGTTAAATGAATCACTGCAGTTGTTAAACTAGTAACATGATTGTTAAATGAGCCTAGTCTTCCCATTGACTTTGTCAGAAGGTCGCAAAAAGTGACCACATAACCCTGGGACACTGCAACCATCATAAATATGAGTCCCTTGACAAAGCATTGGAATTTTGATCACATGACTACAGGAGTGTTGCAACAGTTGGTCGTACGTGTGAAAAATGGTCATATGTCACTTTTTTAGCGTTACTGTCACTTGGAATGGTCATTAAACAAATGGTTGTAAGTGAAGGACAATGTGATGACCTAGGGTGTGACACAAAAGCAACACAGATAATCAGTCGGAGTCCCTTTATTAGCTCCAACTTTGCCCTCAATGTCCTGGTTACCATCTGGCTGGAGAAAAACTCTCCCAGGAACAGCCTTTGGCTACAGAGAATCAAGTCCAAAACATGGTCAACAAAAACTTTATAAGTCCAATCAAGGCAAAATGAGATAATTAATCTGGCAGGGCAAGAGAAGGAATTCCAGACGTGAAGGATGTTTGAGAAGACACCAGGAATACAGATAATCAAAGTCAACATAAGATAAACTCCATGTGCTCCCAGCAGCTGCTGCACTCAGCATGCATTTCTTTTAAACTCTCATTCCCAAGTGTGGCTAGTGAAGAGAATCAGGGCCCTTTCCTCCCCCATCCATGCAACCCGCATTGCTCCCTTCTCCGTTCTCTCTCCGCGTGCCCTAGGATTGAAGAAGGGATGGGCCTGGGTCTTCCTCTGAACTCTTCTCCCTTGTTCTACCTCTTCCCTGCTCTGCCCAGTTGGACTTTGCCGTTCCCCAGTTTCTTCCACAGCCGATGGAGCCACACTCCCATTCCCTGTCAGCTGTTCATCTTCCTCCTTGGATTCAAACTCTGACAAGGGCATGACAGATGACCTGTATACTTCATTTACAAAATACTGCCCCTGTTTTCTGGTGCTTTAACCAGCCTGAAAAAGCAGTTTTAATTACCTTCATTTGATCCTACTATTAAGCTGGGAAGCTTCTTAATTTTCAGTAAGACACAGAGAGCAGCTTTTCTTTGGCTATTTCTCAGAACTTTTAGTAAGAGGCTAAACTGGTTAAAAAAGAAGACCAAAGCTTTCCAGCTGCTTTGTATGGGTAAGTCTTCAATTTATGACAACTGAGCCCCAAATTTAGGTTGCTAAGTGAGAAATGTGTTAAGTGAGTTTTTCCACATTTTAATGACTTTTCTTGCCATGTTAAGTGAATCGTTGTGGTTGTTAATAACACGGTCATTAAGTGAATCTGGTTTCCCTATTAACTTTGCTTGTCAGAAAGTCACAAAAGGGGATCATGTGACCATGGGATGCTGCAACTGTCATAAATATGAGCCAGTTATGAAGCATCTGAATATTATAAATCACATGTCTCTGAGGATGCTGCAATGGTCATCGGTGTGAAAAATACAGTCATACAGTAGTCTCGGGTCGCAGCCATAATCTGTTCAGGAATTCGGCTGCAACCCAATTTGGTCGTGAACGAAAGTATGACCCTCTGTGCATGCGCGGACAAAAATAATGGTGCCGAAAGGGAAATCTGCGTGGAAAGGGAATCTTTCCACGCCGATTTTGTTCACCACCCGATTTTTGAATCGTGACCTGATTCAAAAATCGGGTGGATTTTTTGTTCATGAACAGGAGAGTTCATGACCTGAGGTTGCACTGTATGTTGCTTTTTTCAGTGCCATTGTTACTTGGAATGGTCACTAAGTGAAGTATTGCAAGTTGAGGACTACCTGTACTGAAACTGCAGCCTAAGCCTTTGTTGTTTCCTCAATTTCAATCTCTGCTGAAGTCTTGTTTTGCTGCTTACCATCCTGCTCACAATCTTTTTGGACTTCTGGAAGAAGATACAGAACAATTAAAACTCGGACCACACGTTTTCTGAATAGTTTTTATCCCAGAGCTATAATTGCACTTAAAAATGAACTGAAGGACCACCATCAGTGAACTGTTGGACAGTATTACTTGGTCTGTGTTGTGTTTAGCCGGCAGCAGATGCGGACAGCTGAGGAGAGCGAGGATTCAAATGAGGGGCCAGGACTATTGGGGAGTGGCCTTCAGAGATTGTGGGGGCTGGCAGCAGCGATGAGGAGGTTCCTGAGGAGCCTGTGCCAAGTGCGTGTAGGATTGCTAGAAAGACCAGGAAAGAGCAATTGCAACAGCACGGGCGACTCAGGAGTAAGTCTGCAAGGTAATGGCTCCTCCTTCAAGAAGATAAAAGCCAGCTGTAAAGCGTATGTTCTGTGCAGGAAGCAAAGACGTTTTGAAACTCAGCCTCATGAACATTACAGTATCTTAAGTTGGTATTTTAAGACTGTTGTGTTGTGAAATACTTTTATCTGTGATTCTTGGCAGTCTCACAGTTTTGGCGAGGTTTGTGCTTATCAAAGTTAATTAGTTTGCAGCAGCCTTTTAACCAGGGATTTGTAAGAATCATTAAAAGGTTCCTGTTCCCTTTGGTTCGTGTTTGTTTTATTGGAAAAGGGTTTGGGTCAGAATAGTCTGTTGTGTGGATGCTTGTGTGTTTTTAGGAGGCAGAGAATTTTGGCGGGTGGGGAGGTGTTTGGGGATTGTCATGTGCGTGTGCATGTTGGGTCTGGTCTGTTATGTGAATTTCATTATATGTATACTGTATATATACGTACAATGACAATAAAGAATTCAATTCAATAAAGCCGAATTGGGGGCTAGGGTGACCTTCTGAATTGCTTTTTCTCTTCACCCACAGGTACAAATGGCTGCCCAACAGAAGGGGAGGGGTATCTGGATTCGGGGTTCCTCCTGCCAGTATGCGAAGACCCGCAGATAATCGCCAGGGAGACACAAGACACAACTGGGGCCAGGGCTTCCGGCTGGGTGATCAATGAAACAAAACAACAAAAACTTTCTGCTTTTTTTTTTCCCTTCCTTTTTTTCTGTGAGGAACATCTTTGACAACACATGGGACTGTTTCTTGCTGTGGAGGGTTTCCTGAGGAGCAGGTTTGCTCTAGTGTTGTTGGTTCTTCTGACCCATGATGAATTCTTGTTTGTTCCTGGTGGAAGACAACACGACTGAAGAGACAATTTAAGATTTTATTCCAGGCCATTAACTTCTTTAATTCACTGCTGCCATTAAAAGAAAAAGAAAAAAGAATGATACATTTTTTAAAAGGGTGTCCAACTTAAGTGTACTTTCTATAACTCAAGGGAATTCATGTTCCTCAATTGATCTTGTAGGCCTCATTTCATGTAAGACTCCTACAAAAAACTCCCTGAATCCAATTTGTGGTAAAAAAAAAAAAAAAGTCATCGGAGTCTTTTCTTGCTGTTCCAAGTCTACAGTAATGCTAAGAAAAACACTTCAGGTATCTACAGTTGCATTTCGCTTTTATTTAGTTGGAAGCAATTTTTATTTTTTAAATTCCCCTTTTGAGTGACAAGTACTTATTTAGCTAAATCAGATTTGATTGGTAATGAATTTTACCTGGAGCCATTAAACAAAGGAAGAAAGGTTTGGCTAAATAATGCTAGTTTTTAAATTCGCAAGCTTACTGCAGCCTCTGTATTCCCAGCATAGCAAATGTGGCGCATTTTAAATGTCCAGTTCTGTCTGCACTGACTTTGAAGTAAGTACTATTGATCCTAATTTTGATGACGGGGTTTCATCCTATGCATATTTAATTGGAAATGAGAAAAAAAATAAGTGCTGTTGCTTGAATGTATAATGGTGGCTTTCGCGTGTGTATCCTGGATTGAAGGACTAGGCAATGCTTCTCTTGCACACGAGTGCAAGAAGACAGAATGCAGAAAAACTGTTGAATGGTTAATGTAGAAATACCTCTTTGTACAAGCATAAAAGCAACAGGAATCAGATAGCTGAGCTTAATAAAACAAATACTAACTTCCTCCAGCATTTTTCATTTTTGAATGAAACATAAGCACATAAATAGTATGGGGGAATCGCTGATGGAAGATGGTGATTAGTTTTCATTTTAAGAACCCAATGTCATAATTTGGAGCTGCTAACAAGTGATGTTGGAAAACATTGCCATCAGTGTTTCCCAACTGTGGTGATTACCACTTGGGTGGACTTCAACTCCCAACTATTACACAATTATCAGTTGGGTGGACTTCAACTCCCAGAATTCTCTTCAATGACCATGCTGACTGTGGAATTCTGGGAGTTGAAGTCCACCCAACTGATAATTGTAATAGTTGGGAAAGACTGCTTTAAATGATTGGCCTTCTCTAGAGTTTGACTGTTTGAATTAACTAGACAAGACCCACTATGGAAATCCAAGAAGCATCATAGCAATCCTAGTCTTGTCCCCATCCCCTAATTACTTTAGCCCAGGGGTGGGGAATGATGGCCCCTTTGTGACTTGTGGACTTTAACTCCCAGAATTCCTCAGCCAGGATGGCTCAGGAATTCTGGGAATTGAAGTCTACAAGTCATAAAGGGACCATCATTCCCCACCTCTGCATTAGCCGAACTGCCTATTATTCTAAAATAGGGATATAAATGAACAATACAAATATGGATACACACAGAGATACACATTCAGCTCTGCTAGGAAATGATGCTTCCCCAAAATGGGAAGTGCTGTATTTATAATTATGCTTTGTTTTTCTCTTCACAATTTCTTCATGCCCGGCTGGTGCTCCTTCGGGTCAGTGACTGGTTTGATAAACTGGGAGTAATGTTGTCCGCAACTAGTTTGTAATCCCTTACTGGACTCCAAGGAAAGTCAGTGATGTTTCCAATAATGCATGTATGCAGACAAAGAATTCAGCTAGCATCAATTTCTTGATTCTTTTATCAATCTGGCCTTGGTTTTTATTTATATATGATAAACTGACAAAAGACCCAGATTATGTTACTTGTAAAGTAGGAACCTACTTTTTAAAATGTCGTTGGATACTCTTATGTTTCTATCAGTTACCCCAGAGGAAAAAAATGACAAAAGAGGACAGAATGGTGTGCAAACCTCAGCCTTAGGTTGCTCAGATTCTTCTGCCAAAAAAAAACAAGCAACCATTTTAAATTAACTTTTTGGGTGTTGTTATGCAAATTTGAAAGCAGCTGTGGGCTTGTATAGCTCAATGCTTTTCTTCCTTGCAGATGAATGCTGTGCTTTAGGTGTTAAGTGAAGAAAAATATTGCAAACATTATTTTGGCCAAAGCTAGCCTGTTTGTAAAGCAAGAAGTCAGCTATTAAGATCTAGATTAGAATACACAGTAGGTTAAAATCCAGGACAAAACCATTGCTGAATTTTGAGAAAAAATATTGGTCGACTTGCAGATGGCTAACATTTCTTATGCAAGCTGCATTTTTTTCAGTTTTCAGAATGCACACTTAAAAGGCCAGATTGCTTCCTTATATATACAATTAATAGGATTGTAATGTCATCCTTTTAGATTAAATTAAAAAATAATAAAAGGAGGAATCAAGATTAGGAGAGTTATCCCAGTCATGCTGCTTTTTTATTGATATGAATTCCTTGACTTGGGAGAAAGAAGGGAAAAAAAAATCTCCAAATGAAATTCTTCCATTGTTAGAAACTATTCTGGTATATTTCAGTAGTTCTTCAGAAAGGTATTACTAGGGGATCTTTCACTTGGATCTTTCTGTTGGATTTGTATGAAGATATGCTTCTAAATTTCCTCTATGGAGCATGGCACTCAAATAATGAAAAAAATGTTTCTGTTACCTTCCCAGCATTTTTCACGCCGAAAGAGGTGTTCTGGTCAACAGAACAGTAATTTAAGCTCTTCAATTGTGGGAACTGATAATGACAATTTATCTCCCATGTTTGCAGAAACATAATTCCTAATGTGTTCCACACCCTTACTAGCATAAAATAGGAAGAAAATGGAGATTAGGTTTGCTTGCTTATCTCTGAGTAACTTCAGATAATCAGGAAGGACACCTAGATAACCAGGTTACACTGTATGTGGAAATGCCTTGATAGTGACTTGTGGTTTAGGTACACCTTGTAGTAGTTCAGATAGGTGAGGACAGGTGAGGGAAGACATTTCTATCCTCAAAATTGGGTTTGGTTCTTTGCATCTCCACATCAGCAGATTGCACATGGAAATCCTATTTATTAAAAAGACAGCCTCTATCTACATTTTTTCTTGATATTCTGATTTTTCAGAAGCAATGATTTCATTCAAAAATTGGTCTGCAACAGTAACACCAGACTGCTTTCCTAAATGTAAAGAGTTATGTTCCCCTGAAGCACTTTATATCCAATTTTATGTTGATAATGTCAAGGGCAGATTCTGTTGCGAAACAGGTACCTCTATTCTTTTGTATAGACAACTTCTCTTTTTTGTAATTAATTTTTTTTTGTTCTTGTCACTGGTAGTTTTAAATTAAAGCTGTAAAACTGTAACCAGTTGTTTATTTTGGTTCTGTTATCTCTTTATATTATCGTGTTGTAACTTCAAGAGTGTTTTGAACCCACCAAAGGGTGGTGAAAACAGGCATTTTTCCTGGCTTGGAAAAAATCAGCACTCTACTTTTCCACTAAACCATATAGGGATTCCCAAGAGTGCATAATATTTTGGTTGTCTTCAGGTGAGAAACCTGTGCCTCTCCAGAAGTTGCTGAAGTACAGGTAGTCCTTGACTTGTGACAATTGAATCCAAAATTTATGTTAAGTGCGAAATTGTTTAGTAAATTTTGTCCCATTTTACATTTCTTGCCACAGCTGTTAAGAGTTGATAAGCAACCTGGTTGTTAAGTGAATTTGGCTTCCCCACTGATTATCAGAAAAGGATCACATAACCAAGGGATGCTGCAACAGTCATGTCGGGTCAGTTGCCAAGTAGCTGAATTTTATTCACATGACCATGGGGATACTGCAAAGGTGGTAACTCTGAAAACAGTCAAAAGTCACTTTTTTCAGTGCCATTGTAACTTTGAAGGACACTAAATGAACTTGAGGACTACCTGTATGACCAATTTATTTTCCAGTCTTCTGGAAAGAGTTTGAAAAATTCTGCCCCATCTTCGACAAAAACCTCAGATATTTCATGACAGATTTATATCTCTGCAATTTTCCCACACTTCCAACCATTTCTCGTAAGCCTTTCCTTCCAGGCCCTTTAGTCTCATAGATATTCTCCTTAGGATATGCATCAGTTTGCATGGAATGGGACAACTTGCTGCTGCTAACTCACTGTGGGATAATTCAACAATTCAATTTAAATATTTAGAATAATTTTTTTTAAAAAAATATGATTTTCATTTCATCTTTTCCCTCTCTGCATGTTTCCATTCCACAGTATCTTCCGTATGTGTAACTTTTATCCCATGGCGAGTTGTCTGTGGTGAGTTGTCTTGTGGCAAGTTAGCTGTGGCAAGTTGTCCTAGATCCTAGTTGGCCAGGGTTTTTCTAACACGTAGTGCTCAGAAGATATATTCTAGATGTCTAATTCAGACTAAAAAGGAGCAATGACTTAAACCATAGCACCTGTCTCTTCCTCTGATAAATTTATCTTACATTATCAGGATTGTTTTGTTTCTACCCAAATTCTCAGGTTGTTAATGCTGGATAATTGAGTTGTCCAGGTTATACAGAAGACTTCACATCCCTTCTAGATGAATTGGACTGACTCTGAAATACAAGTTACTGCTTAAAAAAAATAGAGGCAAGAGGAAAAACTTATCAAAAACATTGTTTTACTGAATCATGACAAACAATTGTTAGAAAAATGTCTCTTTAATTAAAATCTCTAGCATTGTTAAGTGGGGTGTATTGGAGGGAAATGGAATATTCTCTCCAAACCATGCAAAAGTCATCTGAAGTTTTTATTAAAGATCGGCGGTAATTCAATATTTCTCCCTCTCTTCTCAGCAGTCACCGAAGAATAAAAGTGCTAGAATGTAGCTCAAAACTCACCAAAAAAAAAAAAAAAATCATAACCACATTAAGGTATAAAGTTGAACCCTCTGTTGCAAAGTTTCTTTTCTGTTTCAGATTGTACTACCAGTAGTAGAAAAGCACTTGGATCAAGCAATAGCACTTGACATCTCTAGCGTGCTGGGTCCAACTGTTTGGCAAATGGTGAATTACTGGGTGCATTAACAGGTTTTTTTTCTCCTAATTTGACGAAGATTACCTTCCATGCAAAGAGAAGAATGCCCACCAGCCAATGTGTAAAATGTGTGGAAAAAGCAAACATGTAAAACATGAACGAGATGAGTGCAAACAAATGTTTTGAGAAGAGCAAATGTACAAAACGAGATGATTACAACATCCACTGAAACAATTGTCCTAAATCCATCAAGTCACCCCGATTCCTGATAGCTGCAGGAACCAGTCCCTGCAGTTTTCTTGGCAACATTGTCGGAAGTAGCTTCTCAATATCTTTCTTCCTAGAGAGAGTGTTTGACCCAAAGTCATCCAGTTGGCTTTGTGCCTAGGGCAGAACTAGAACTCCCAGTCCCGTGGCTTCAAATCCAATTAATCACTGCACCAAGCTTATAATAGTATATTTTTAGGGGTAGAAATTAATGCAGTAGGCCAAAACGTTTCCAAATTACCACAAGGAGAGATACAGGGATCACCAATTTGTCAGAAAGGGATTAGATGGGAGTATTGTTTTCAGACAGCAATGATAGATTAACAAAAACGATAGCAAAAAATATAACACTGCAATGTAAGTAAACAAAAAGTCATCAAGAAACAGGGAAAACAACACACTACAGGGGAAACTTATATACAAGGACCTCATATTCATATATATATATATATACATACACATACATACATACATATATATACTTATATACAAGGACATACATACATACATATATATACTTATATACAAGGACCTCATATTCATTCATATATATATACATCTGTGCTGTTTAGCTTCCTTCGGGTATTATCCCACGTCATTGTAGTTCTGTTAAAGAACTACAATGACGTGGGATAATACCCGAAGGAAGCTAAACAGCACAAATATATATATATATATATACACACACACACAACACACACACACACACACACATATATAGATATATATATATATATTTTAGAAAAATCCCCCAAGTGGGACTTTGGTACATAAAACTTCTCCAAATAAGCCAGAAAGGATCTCTTCTTCCACCTTGACCCGTGGTTTCTGGAATCCAAACGTGACTATCCTACTTTCGAAGACCTTATGTGATCCCAGGATTAGTAACCATGTGCTCTCACAACAGTGAAAAGATAAGGACTAGAATGCTGAATGAAATGCCTATAAATGAGAAAAAGCAAACGCTTATCCGGAAGTTACAGCAAGTTGGTTTTCTCCAGCCTAATATTAATATGCAAGGTGAGCAGTCTACAGACACGTTCTATTATTCCAGGTGCTTTATGAAATGGAAGAGACCTACTGTAGGCAGTTCACTAAGGAGACCTAGAACGGCCTCTCCTATCGGGATGCAAATTGGCTAAATTCCATCTGTGCAAACAATTAACAACACTTCTTATTGCACTCTCACTGCCATATAATGGGACGTGCGGAAAAAAAGAACAAGAAATCTCAAGTCAGAAGATTTGAAGATGTGAAGAAATTCCAAAAGCTTCATCTTTTGTACAGAATACAGCAGCGCTAACAGTTATCCGTGTTTGTTGAAGAACACGTTATACCTCCACTCAGTCAGTTGCATTGGATGCCAGTCTGTTTCCACGGGTCAATTCAAGGTGATAGTTTTGATCTTAAAAGCCCGATATGGCATGGGACTGACTGGGTGATACTTGAGGGACTTCCTCTCCCCAATTATATCTGCTCAAGTCTCACCAAACCCAGCAAAGAGGGGGTGCTGCAGGTCCCGTCAACTAGGGCAGGGGTCTCCAAACTTGGCAACTTTGGACTTGTGGACTTCAACTCCCAGAATTCCTCAGCTTCGCTGGCTGAAGAATTCTGGGAGTCGAAGTCCACAAGTCTTAAAGTTGCCAAGGTTGGGGACTCCTGAACTAGGGAGCTACACTTGGCGGGCCCTAGGCAGCGGGTTAGGGTTTTTCAGGTGTGGTGCCCACGTTATGGAGTCTACTCCCTGAAATGAGACCGGCGTCCATTTTGTCTCTCTGAGAGTCTATCAAGGCCCTGTTGTGCCATTAGGCATGGGGACCTCAGGGAAATGCTGAAATATTGAGATTTCTTCACTGTTATTAGCACCTGCTTTCCACCCAATGGGATTTTTTTCCCTTTTAGCTTTGTTTTTTTATTATCTTAAAAGCTTTTAATAGTAATATTCACAATTATTTTGTATTATTTGTTTTAGTTTTGGTGTATGCTGCCCACCAGTTTGTAATAAATGTGATGAAAAATGAATATATATATCAATTCATACATACAAACGAGGTCAGAAAAAAGAAATGTGATGAAATGTGGTTCACACCATTCAGTAAGCCACTCAAAATCTTTTATTCTTGCAAATCATCCTTGCTTCCATCACACCCAGATTAGGCTTCCTACGTTGTCTTGGGACTAATTAAACTCCCCATCTCCTTCATTCTGAGGAGAATCAGTTTCATCCAACCCTGACTTTCAATTCTATCCAATCATGACTTTCTCTTCCTTCATAAGGTGATTTTGCATTTCAAACCTCATTCATTCTCTCAACGTTCTTCTGTTCAGTGGACTTCTGGTCGCCCGTCACTTATTTTTTTGTGTTGAATCCACTTTCCTTCAGAACTCTTTCAGAATCTGAAAGTTTAGTCAGAATGATAAGTTGAGCATTGCTAACTCAGCCCCACCTCTTATGACATGATGTGTGCAATGTCATATAACACATGTACAAAAACGAGTGTGGACAAGCAAGAGGGTGTGTGAAGGAGCACAATTTTCCTTGAAACTCAGCTCCAATTCTTTCAGTATTATTGTCCCTTGGAGCCTAAACTGGAATTATTAGCAACAATGAAATCCTACTTGGATATGGTACAGATACAGATTAATAGAGTTGGAAGGGACCTTGTAGGTCAATTAGTCCAACCCTCCGCTCCAGCAGACTCTACATCATTTCTGACAGTGGCAATGCAGTCTCTTCTTGAAAAGCTTCCAGTGATGAAGCTCCCACAAGCTGTTCCACAGATTGAGTGCCCTCACTGTCAGAAAATTTCTCCTTATGCACCCACAACTATTTACATGAAACCAATTCATCGATTCAGGGGCAGGTTCACCTATAACTTCAGAAGTCATCTGCTCTACCCTTCTTCCTGGGGCTAAGAGAGAGGGGTGGCCTACAGTCATTCAGTTGCCTTCAAATCCAACAGGGGCCTCGAACTCCACTGTAAGTCTTCAGGTTTTGGGTTCCTTTAACGACTACACCGCAACTGGTTCTTGGCCATCCATCTAAGATTTAGATATTAGCCATCTCTGGTTTTCCTGACAGTCAATTACATTTTATGACCTTTCTCCAATTATTGTTGCCCATTTGATAAGATCTAGGAGGCTTCATATTCTCCAGATCCTATCTCTTGTATAGCCTCTCTTGGTAAATGGCTCAGGATAGCACACAGTTAACTCAGCTATAAAAATATACAAGCAATAATGAAAAGGAATAAAGCATGAAACAAATTATGCTGGAGGCATTCAGCAAGTGAAATGCTCACTCCAGATGGGTTTACCAATCCTCCTGACTCAGAGCCTGGGGGAAAAAAAAAACAGGGCCTCGAGGCTTTGCAAAAGACAGGCAGGATCGGTAGTGTCTGAATCATGAGAAAATACTCTTCCTTAAGGCAGATACAGCAGCAAAGCATGCTTCCTGGGCCCCATAAGATGTCATGATTTAAACCACAGCTTTCCAAATCTGGCAACTTGTGGACTTCAGCTTCCAGAATTCCCCAGCCAACTCTCAGAATTCTGAGTGTTGAAGTCCATAAGTCTTAAAGTTGCCAAATTTGGAAAGCCCTGGCTTAGAGATAAGATCTGGAACAGACCACTCCTGCCAGATCTTCCTGAAGGGGCCACAATAATCGAAAACAGGACATTCAGCAAGTAACAAGGCTTTGGTCCAGGTAGGACTTTAAAAGTGATAACCTTTAGGGTAATTTTGAATTACATCCAGAAGCCATCTAATAACCTTGTACTTATCAAATACTGGCATTATATATGGATGTACTGAGGTTCATCCATCACTATTCGCACTATACTATTCTGACCAGCTGTAGCTTCTGAGTGATCTTCAATGGCAGCTCCATAGAGCTTGCATTGCATTAATCCAGAAATAAAATATTTTCTGATAGGTGGATGCACCCACTCTCACGGCCACTCACAATTTTAATTTTCTAACGGGTGGCTCAGGAGCATACGTGAAGCTCACGGGGATTTTTGAAAGTGAAAATAATGCTGGAGGCAACATACTTTTTAGTCTGCAGACAACTTTCATTTTATCAGCAGACAGTAGTATTAGATATAACTAATGCACTTTGAAACATCTGTTTGACATCAAGGTACCCTTCTTAAAGTGAAATGTATCATCGTTCTGATATATAAATGTTACAGGACAATCATGCACCCCTCTGATCCATTAATCTGAGTGAGCTCAGTAAGTTGTTTATGCTATATTGGAATGGGTTTAAAACATATGTTTAGACAATTGTAAGAATACTGATTTTCCCCCCACTAGAGGGCACATTTTTGGATCTTCAATCGTAAGGTTAAAATATGAATGAAAGAGCAGTTATCCAAACAGGAAGAAAAGGAACAGCAAGTGGATGGAATATAAAAAAAAAATAACCTTCTTGGATTTCTAACACTGTTTTTGTGTTTAATCAATGAATATAAATTGATCTTAAACATTAATGACTACTGTAGCCCTTTCTCCTGAATACAATTAGTCCTCAACTTACGGCTGGCCTTGTGCCTGCAATCTCAGTTGTAAGTTGTGATGGTCTTAAAATGGATCACAATCATCTTTTTTTGCAGTGGTCATTAAGTGAAAAAGGCAACTGTCAGGTAAATGTCACGGTTCTTCAGCGAACTCACTGTTTACTCTGGAATGGTTTGAAATCGTGATGGAATAACATTAAAGGAGGATAGGGTTGAAGGATCTCACTCCCCTCATATTATTATTTTGAGGACCCTCAATAGGTTGAGAGTTAAAGGTCCTAAATGTAAATCCATTATGCTCAAGTGGAGGCTCTTAGTGGATAACATGCTATGTGAATGTGGAGACACACAGAGCCCAGCCCATGTGCTGGTACATTATCTCCTACTAGAAACATGTATCAATAATGATTTATTTGGGGCCAATAAAGCCAAGAAGGTGGCTTCATTCTGGTGGTTTAAAGTTTAATCTGGATACGGAAGGAGGAAAAAATCAGGACAGCTTTTGAGAGCAACTGGAAGTAATGGGATTTTCTGGCAAAAATATCCTAAATCATGGTCACATGACCAGGAAGTCTTGCAAATGGCCGTAAACGCAGGCCAGTTGTGTAGTGTCCCAAATGCAGTCACGTTTTAGTTTATTGGGCTGTAAATGGAATGGGAAGGGGGTGGTGGTGGAGAGAAACATACTTTCAGCCTTGCAAGTTAGATGAGACAGGAAACATGGCCAGATGAGCTAATTCTATTTTACTGTAAAGTTACACTAGCAGAATCTTGCAGATCTAAAAGTATATAATGGTCCTTGTCCCTTTTATAGCCCAAGAAATCAGGAAGAGTCCAGTCTGAGGCTGCAACCTCACCCATATTCCTGCTGCGAGGTAAAACTGCCTCTTGCTTTAGCTGCATCTCCTTGCCCAGTCTCCCAAAGACCTCCTCACATACCATTACACATTCTTTCCTCCTACTTTCCTCACTGCAACCCTGTGAATTAGGCTGGGCTGAGCAAGAGTGACCAACCCAAAGCTCTTCAGTGAGCTTCCCGGCTGAGGGTACTAGGGTCTTGGTCTCCCCAATATCCCAATGGCTACTTCACTCCATCGTTTTGAAGTTTAGACTTGATCTTGTCTTCATGTTGCTTGGAAGTGTTGCTTGGAAGTGACTTCTCCGGACAATTAGTGTTTACATCAGATTATATTTTGATAATCCAAAACAGTGTTCCATGTGTTGCAAAGGGGCTTTGTTTTTAACTGCCATTTCGGGATAGTCGTTGAGGTGCTGGACTAAAAAGCCAGGAAATTATGATTGAGAATTGAAGTTCAGCCAGGAAATTTTTGCTGGTCACAATCTTTCATCATTCACTTTCAATCAACCTTGCAGGATTGAAGCTATAGAAGCAGAAGGGCAAAATATAAAAGGGATCAATAACAAAATCTAAGAAAAGCTCTCCTGGATCAGGTTTCTGTTGTCCAGCTTTCAAGTAGCCAGTCAGATGCATTTAGGAAAGTCATAAGCATGTCAGAAGAGTAAGAGCTCAGTTCCACTGATGCTCCCTTCCTGTGGGGCTATATAGGATACATTTTGTAAGGAATAATTTTGGAAGCAATCTACAACTACCAAGACTACTAACATTGATTGTCCGTGCATTTATTCAGTCCATATTTAATATATGACCCATCATCATATTTGATAGCACCAAACTCCACATGTTCAAGCCATATGTTACATAATCAACGGTATCTTTTTATCTGTTGTAAACTCAATGTACTTAATGAATATTATATGGGAGAAGAAGAAAACCAGTTTGGTCTTAGTGATTAAGGAACCAGGCCGGAAAGCAGGCGTATGGGAGTTCTAGTCTTGCCTTAACCATGAAAGCCACCTGGGGTACCTTGAGCCAATCATTTTCACTCAGCCCTAACTCACTTCACAAGGTTGCTGTTGTTGGGAAAATAGGAGGAGAAAGGTGTGTTGAATGTTTGCCACCTTGACATATTTGTACAAATAATAAAGACAGGATGCAAACAAAACCTCCAAACGTGGCATGATATGATATCATGTATCATCATAACAATAATAATAATAATGAAGCACAGAACATACTTTTACATGTCTGGAGCAAAAAGCAGACTACATATAACCAATTTTGTGCGACAGTCATGTACCTTACAGGTTCTACTTAGATAGCTAGCTAGTCTTTTGTGGACAAACAACACTGTTGTGGCATTTGAACACTAAGCCTGGTTGTTGCAGAAACAAAATGAAAAAGTTAAAGTGCTCTTTTAAAAAACAAAACCTGAAATCATATAACCTCTGCAAGTATGTTTCAGGGAACATCTCCGAATTTAAAATGTAAAGGAAATACATTTCTTAATGCAAGAGAGGTCTGTCTTTGAAGATGTAATCCAGTCTTGAATTGCTAATTCCATACTTTGGGAAAACTACTCAGAGTTACAACATAAGATGCAATCCATGGCTCTGTACCATGTACAGTTTTCAATGTCAACTGCAGCAAATTAAATTATGCTCACAGGAAACTGACAACCAATGGAGACCTTTCAGTACAGCCATTGTACATCATCCCTATGCCATGCATTGTTTAACAACCTAACCACCATATTTTTTTTTTCATCAGTTGCTTTTCAAGGACAATCCCAAGTAAAGCTTATTGCAATAGTTAAGATAGGATGTAAAATCTGGAGGGTTCAGGAAGGGTCATAGCTGGCTCACTAGTTGTTGTGCAAATATGCTTCTTGCCACAGCTATCATCGGCATGTCCAGTGAGCTTTCTGAGGGAGTGCAACTCATCCAAAGTCCATGTCCAACTTTCTCCTAACAGTATTTTGTCTGGATTTAGTATTGGCGTGTTCAGCTCCTCCAAGGAGATTATCAAATTTAAGCAACATTTAAGGGTGCAAACTGCTCATGTTAAGGAGCAACAGAGCTTCATGAACACATTGGTGACACTCCTTCCCAGAGCTGCTGGTGATTATATCCAGTGATTTCGTGTAGATGTTAAATAGTTTAGGGACAAGACAGAACCCAATGAGATAATGCAGGTCAATAACTTAGGGGCTGAAATTCATTTGTCAACAACATCTATTGGGTGCATCTAAACATCTAAATTAGTCTCAGAAGAAATGAAAGTTGGGATTGAATATATTAGAACCAACCATGTTGCACTGCCTCCATTTAGTTTCTGGCTTAGGTCATCCACCTGGGTGACCAAAGGAAGCCTCAAAATCATATCTGGGGTGAAATGGAAATGAGTACATATAATCACTTTCTCCTCGATGCATCTGGAGCGATGAGGTCTTTGTTTTTCAATCTCCTTACTCACGACTGGAAGATTAGAGACTATCTTGTAATTATAAAGATCTTCTGTGTCCAGGAACAACTGCTTTACCATACAGACTGTATTAATATCTTTCAAAGAAATATAATCTCCACTACATAATGGAAAAAAAATATTTTTATTTTTTTATGCTTACAACTCATTTCTTCTCTGAAAGTTCAGGAAGATTGACAGGAGAGTCCCTCCTCAATTTATCCCCACAAAACCCTTGTGAGATAAGCTCTGTTGGGAGACGATAACTAGTCCAAATCCACCTCCTGAACTTCAAGGACATGTAGAACTTTGAACTTAGGATTCACCTCCCTACACATACACACACATCAGTCACACATACACACATTCATATCTACACTCTTCTTCCTTGTAACGGTAACCACAACAACAGATGGAGAAGGTGGGATCCAGGAATGAACAATAGGAGACGAAGGAAGAAGGATGAAGGTCAAGGTTGTTGAGAAAGTGTCAGAGAACACAAAACTGATCACAGGCAGAAAATCGAAATGTGCAAGACTGCACAAAACCAAAAAGGAGCACAGACATAGAAAAGAGGAAGCAGAGCATGACAGAGAACTCACCTGTTAATAGGTAATAAAATGTAGGGTGCACTACAGAAAGAGTGGTATACAGATACAGAAAGAAGACGAAGGCGGGTGTTTGGGTCTTGGCTCCAAACTCTTTTAAGAACCACAGAGGTATATATGGCTCAATTCAGGGTCTAAATATCAAATTAACACAGATACCTGATAACTTTGTCAGAATTCAGCAGTGCCATGGGATTGATCTAGAGTCTACGCTAGGTACGACACAAGAACAATACCCAAGAAGAAACCAATTTTTGAGCAGCCTTGTGACAAGATGGATTATTTTGCAAGATTACCCATGCAACCATCTTTCTTCCCCTCCCTACCTAAAGGGCATAAGAGGACTTCAATATCTGGATGGGCTACTTTATCTTATAGCCCCTCTTTCCATCATAATGAAATATATAAATAAACAATAATAGATTTACCTACCCACAGTGGCAGGGTCACTTTTTTTTGAACCAAGAAAGCAAAATTAATCTTAGAAGGATTACCAACTCTTATCATCTCTCCCATTTTTTGTTTTTCAGCTAACACATTACCATATAACTGTATTTATACCACAAGCTTCAATTTCAGAATCAAGGGTCTTTTTTTGAGGTGCTGAAAATTGTCTCATCAAGGAAGATCAAAACAAAACAAAACCTTCCCCAGGCTGTATTCGTACCAATTATTAACACTGTTTGTTCAAGGGCTAAAAACACTGCAAAACAAAAAGAGGCTTCTTTTATATAACAGGCAGAAAGGCGACTGCAGATTTTGCTTTATAACTCTGTTTCCACAAGGGCTGCAGGCTTTTTTTAAAAAAATGAAAACTGGAGATTTTGGCAATTATTGCTTATCTTGGAAGGCAAGTTCATAACAAATTCTTCTGTCAGCTGAAGCGGGCAATACCCAACTATTTTTTGACCTGATGTCAGGAGAGGTTCTATGTTCCAAATTCATTTCCTTCTATCGCAGGGATCTCCAAACTTGGCAACTTTTCAGATCTCTGGACTTCAACTCCCAGAATTCCTCAGCCAGACATAGGGAATTCTGGGAGTTGAAGTCCACAGATCTTAAAATTACCAAGTTTGGAGAGTCCTGTTTCTAGACCATCGTTGTGTACCTCCTTAAAAAAAGCACTCTGCTCAAAATACGCTGGCACTGAGAAAAAAATAAATCAAGAGGAAGGATGTGGCAGGGCTAAAAGTTAGATTGACAAAAGCATCCGTGTTATTACCTGTCTAGGTGTGAGTGTTCTCACCAGATATACTTTCAGAATCAAAATCTGTTTTGCTTTTAGGTCCCATTTCATTCCAGCTCTCTATGCAGTCTGAAGGAGCATCGTCACCTAGAGTCAGCTGCACCCAATTTACATTGCTAGCAATTGGTTTTTCTTCACCATCCTGACTATTTTGGCTAATTGGAACGTCAGGCTGTTCTGGATTTTCCACGCTTAGCTTCTCAACTTTCTGGAGCTGCTTGTTGGATAGCTGAACATCCTCATGGTTGTTCTTTGGCCCAGGTGGCTTTGGACCCTTAGTTTCTGCACATTCATCAATGACACTCTGCTGTTGGTAATGGTCTAGCCATTTTAAGGTCCCCATTCTTAGTGAGCTTCTGTTCTCCTTGAACCAACGGACTATTTCTGTTCTGGTGAGTCCCGTCTGAGCTGCCAATTCATCATACTCCTGTGGAGAAGGCCACTGAGTTCTAACAAATGTATTTTTCAGTAAGCGGATCTGCTCTTGGCTGCTTGGAGCAGAGGCCATAGAGCACTGAAGCAAAGATGTTGGAGGTTGGGAGATGGGGACCTGCTCTGTTTGATTTGTTGCACCATTGGAAGCAACTGGGCCCTTATTCTTTAGGCTTGATCCCATTGAGTCTAAGACGGCTTGTTCCATGTTATCCCTAAGTTTTCTTCGCTCGGCAAACCAGCATTCAACCTCTCTTCTGGTCATCCTGGCATCGGTCCTAAGTCTTTCCAACTCAATATGTGTAGGAAAAGAGTTTTTAAGGAAACTTTCCTCAAGGATTGCAATTTGTTTTTGAGTTTTTCCTTTGAACTGCTGGAAAATGAAATCCGGATAGGGGTGATAGGGGGGATCCTGTCGCGCGCTACCTAGAGCAAGATGGTCCTTGGCTACAGATTCACTCGTGATATGGCTGATTCCCCGTTGATTCCGGTAACGATAGTCACTGAACCACTTCTTGATTTCACTCCTTGAGAGCCCAGTGACTTCAATTAGTCTATAAACTTCCGCATCATCAGGGAACTGGGTGACAATGAAGCTTGCCTTCAGAGCCGCAATCTGTTCCTTGGTTTTTTTGCGGTCGCTGGTTGATGTTGGCAGTACAGTAGAGGGTGGCGTTGTTGTTGCTACGTTTACTGGAGCAGCAGACATGTTCTGCTTGGTTAAGGCTTCTGTTGGGTTGACATGCTGACGTTTGGATTCTGGGACAGCCAGTTGGTTCTGCACACTCCGTTTCTGACCGTGGTTCGCAGCCACAGCAAGGGTAATTGGGGGAACACTTGATCCATTCGAGACTTGGGTCAAAACTAGGCCAGTCTGACTGAGTATCTGACAAGGCACAGCTGTCTGAATCAGTGGCTGGGGCATCTTGGCTGTGGCAACATGGGTTGGAAGAACAGTAATGGTCTGGTGTGTTGACTGGATGGTGCCATTGAACATCTTCTTCCTTGCCTCTTCCACCTCTTCGGGAGACCAGCTGATGCCGTGCTTCAAACGTTGAGTGGCAAACCAAATTCGAATCTGCTCTTCAGGGTGTTTGGAGGCAGCAGTCAGCCATGACAATTCTGCTTGGGTAGGATATGGAAACTTGTTAAAGGAGCTGATCATGGTAGAGTTAGTGTCTAGTGCAGAATTGTATTTGGTACTATTCAGGGGAACGGGGACTTTGGGAACTAGGTTGATATTTGGCGGGAGCTGTACGGAGGGCATCACGTGGGCCAGAATATCTTGAAGGACTTCTGCTCCATTAATACAAGTAATTGGCTCAGTGATATCTGGAAAAAGTTGAGGAATCCCATCAAGATGGCTGTCAACAGCTTTCTTGGCCTCACCTTTAGGCTTTCCTAGGTTAATGATCTGAGCTACTTTGTTTGTATCGCCTACCCCTTCATAGTCAGGGGTTTCAACCACGCTGCCTGTCACCTCAATGGATTGTTCTAAGACCGTCTGATTGTTGAGCTTGATTAACTTAAGTTTGAAATTGTTTTCTCCCGGATGGAGCTTTGCGTTGTGCTCGGATAAGGAATCATACTTTTTGGTTGTAAAATTACATTCGGAGCATACGTAGAGGGGGTTGAGAATCACATTGGGGTGTTGCGTGTCTATATGCTCTGTGAATTCATTCAGGTTCTGGGTGGAGAATGGGCAGTACTTACATTCGTAACCACCGACGGGTTTCCTCATTGGGTTGGCTGGAGAAGATTTCCCCTCAATCACTTCACAGTCATTCTCAAAAACATCCTTGCTGGCCACCAAATTATTTTCTAAGTCCTGCTCGGGAGCACCCGGTGCTTTTCCCACACTGCAGTCCATGGGGTTACTGGGCTCCGTTGCTTCAGATGCTCGTACCATACATGGAGTTGACGACTTCCTTTTGCTTGCCATGACTGCTGTAGAAGTGCCCTTGGAAGCAACAGTCCCAAAGGTGTCCTCTTAAATGCTTTTAGCACTTCCAGGAATAATCCCAGGGTGGACTCTAAAGGAGTCTAGTGCCATCCGTAGCTTTTGGCCATGACCCACCATACAAAGACATCTGCATTACACCTGCATTATAAAACAAGATACACATTGTTAAAATGTGCACATCTTCCTTCTCTCTGAAGGAAAAAAGGGCAATTATAACTCTTACTTTTAACTCTACCTTTGGAAAGGCCAGACTGTTGTACATTATAGGTGGCCCTCAACCTATGGCCACAATTGAGCCAAATATTTCTGTTGCTAAGGGAATCTGGGCTTTCCCATTGTTTTTGCTTGTCACAGAAAGGATCTCGTGACCCCGGGACACTGCAAACATCATAAATACATGCCAGTTGCCAAAGGTCTGAATTTTGATCACATGCTACAATGGTTGTAAATGTGAAAAATGTCAAAGGTCACCTTTTTCAGGGCCATCGTAACTTCAAATAGTCACTAAATGAACCATTGTTAAGTCTGCATCCAGTTAATCATAGTGTCAAGAAAGCTAACAAGCGTTTGCTCCATTAGTGATTAGATGGTGATTATTTGAGAAGGCCAGGTGTTGTGGTCTGTCGGCTGCCAGCAGCCGAATCAGAGGGGGCAGCAGAGTGGGAGTCGGAGCCGGCATCAAGGCAATTGGAGAGCACCCAGGGGGAAGAGGAAATGGAGGGACAGAGGCAGAGCCTGGGCCATTCATCAGCTCCCAGATGGAGAGGCAACAGACCCCAGGTCCAGAGGTGGCTGAGGAGGAACAGCTGGGTCCTTTGCCTGACGTGCGGATGCACAGAAGGCAGAGGAGAGGAGAGCAGTGGGACGCTATGGGCTGGTCATGGGGACAGGAGAGCTGATAGCTAAGCCCCACCTTAGCTCTGAGGATAAATTGCAGGGGGGCGGAGACAAATAAGTTTGGCAGATAATTATTTGTGTCCGTCAGCCACCGATAGTCCTTACTTCTGAATCCTGTCTGGAACTTTACTGGAATTCTTTCCTGGTATCTGCAGCACTGAGAGTTGGCAGGCCTTCTAAGCATGTGTGTTGTGTGTGTGTGTGTGATGCTGGAAACGAGCAGGCGCACCTTCCAGTACTTTCTTTACGAGAGTGGGGAGAGAGAGAGAGAGATTCCTGGTGTGTTGGGCTATTTCAGAGGGAAATGCTTTCAACAGGCACTTAAGAGACTCAGCCTAGTATGTGTGTGTGTGTGTGAGAGAGAGAGAGACTCTGAGCTGGGGCTGCTGATGCTCCTAAGAAAAGGGACATTTTAGTTACAAACAGTGGTTGTCGTGTTTGGGAGCCGGGTCAGAACACCAGGGTGATGTAGGATAGCGTCAAGAAATATGCAGGAAAAAAAGCAGAAGTAAACCATTTTTATTAGGCTGCCAAGAAAATGCATGGAAGGTATCCCATGTATTTCATCTGGTCTCACGAATGACCCAACAACAGGGTGGATTTGATTTAAATCAAGTTGATTTATATCATGACTTAAATCACTTGTAAAAGGGCTTGATTTAAATCAAGTCGATTTAAACCATAATTTTTAAAAAGCAACTGACATTTCTGACACACTGTTGACTTACCAACAGTCCTATTCAGAGGTGGTATTCAGCAGGTTCTGACCACTTCTGGAGAACCAGTAGAGGAAATTTTGAGTAGTTTGGAGAACCACCTCTGACTGGCCCCAGCCCCATCTATTCTCTGCCTCCCAAGTCCCAGCTGATTGGCTGGGTCTTCTTTGGTTGCCCTGCACAGGAGAACGGAGCTGGAAAGCAGGCTAGTGGGGTGGGGAGGGAATGGAGGTTTTGCAGTATCCTTCCCCTGCCATGCCCACAAAGCCACGCCATGCCCACCAACCCACACAACGCCCACAGAATCGGTAGTAAAAAAAAATTGAATCCCACCACTGGCCCATTCACTTTAATGGGATGGCTGGTGATGTGGCAGTGATACAACAAGGTGAGGCATGTGGCAGGTAGCAAGTGAATGGATGCCCGCTAACAGGTGCTGCCATGATGGATCTGAAATGACAGGTGCTCTTTAATATTATTATATTTATAAGCTGCTTAGAAGGTTTCACTTTCATTTTACTGCTTGCCCTTCCGCCTTAGAGCCTGGTAGTACAGATGCATTTCTCTTCAAACAATCATAGAGTTTATAGTGTACATAGATTTGCAAAACAATGGGATAAAGGAATATTCCTGAACTTTGTTTTATGATTTATCTCATGTTTCCTCTGAAATTGTGTGAATGCATCAATGCAGTGCATGTTATCTCAGCTTGCAGAGCTTGGCTTCATTGAATGAGTTTACCAAAAATGTAAATATTGCAGAATATACAGCTTCATGCTACGTCACTAAGCTCAACTTCATGCTGAATAAACTAAATTATTAATGTATCTTAAATAGAAAAATATCTTTAGATAGATTTTTACTCCAAAAGTATTTTATTAAAATAAAATTTGATAAAAATTAAAAATATCCAATTTAAATTTTTTTAAAAATCTGATTTTTTTTAAATAAAAAAAAAACACATCGATTTTTATCCATCGTGCTCAACAATGACTTGGCTTATTAAAAAGAAATCTATAACAATTGAGTCTCACTGAAATTCATACCCCGGAATATTTTTCATTTATAACAAGCATCCTAAAGTTTTTTTTAACCCAACCCAAATGCATGGAATATACCTGCCAGATGAGCTCCAATTCCCCAATCCCTCTGTCTCCAGCTGCTTTTATTCATTTCCAATAAAAAGGAGTGTGTTCAAGATTTGTTCTACCTCCCCACAACACGGCTGGTGACCATTTAACTATTAATAAATCAATAAAGAAACAGGACTGACAGAGGATGTTTTAACATGTTTTCCTTAATGTGCTCTCAATGAGACAGAACTGCTGCATAAGACAGAAAACTCTGCAGGAGGGAACACCCGGTTTACCAAGATACTACTGGTAGTATGTTTTGTGTGGGGGTGGGGGTGGAGAATGTACTGGAAAATTTAACAGTCCCAAAAGTTTTGAATAATTGCGATTTTGGCTTCATAAACAAGGCATGTTAAACCACCAAGATAATATCCAACCCCTGGATAGAATTGCAAGACAGGCAGTCCCTCGACTTACAACAGTTCATTTAGTGACTTACAATGGCACTGGAAAAAGTGTCTATATATAAAATACACACATGGTTGGAAAAAACAATTAAACAACATATAGATTTGAAGCCTGAAATATTTCTACTAGGAATAGTACCAGAAGGTTATAGTACAGAAAGTACTTACTTAATTATACATGTTTTAACAGCAGCTAGAATTATCCAAAATTGGAAGAGTGATAAGATACCAATAAGAGGGAAAAGTAACTGAGAAAATATTTAAATGTGCAGAAATGAATAGATTAACATTGGAAATTAAAGAAAAAGAAGAATCTGAATATTATATGGTATGGGATTTGTTTTATCAATAGATAGAAAATAGAACAAATTAAAAGGGATTAGACATATTTATAGAGCAATAAGAGAAATTAGTATAGTAGACATATTGGATCCCATCTATACCATATATATAGGAATGTGAAAAACTGTTGTATTGTTAAGTTGATAAGAATATTAATAATTGTTAAGTAATTGAAAGATGTACCTAACCAACGGCATGATTGAAATAGATTTATTGTATGTAAAAATTAAAAAATATATATTTTTTAAAAAGTGTCTATATGACCATTTTTCACACTTATGACCGTTTCAGCATCCCCACGGTCATGTGATTTACATTCAGATGCTTGACAACTGGTTCATATTTATGACGGTTGCAATTGTCCCGGGGTTACATGATCCCCTTTTGCAACCTTCAGACAAGCAGAGTCATCTGGGGAAGCCAACCGTGTCACTAATTTAACTACCGCAGTGATCCACTTAACAAGTGTGGCAAAAAAGGTCATAAAATGAGGCAAAACTCACTTAATCCATTTCTCACTTTGCACCATAAATTCTGGGGCTCAATTGTGGTCGTAAATCGGGGACTACTTCTATTTAAATTGATTGTGGATACTGAACGTGTGGGCCAGGGGTGTTAAAACTCAACGGTGCTTAGATTTGGCCCGCGAGGCTGCCTGGAAACAGCGAAGGACCGGCCAGCGGTGCCTCTGCCAGTGAAAATGGAGCTTGGAGAGGGTTCCAGGAGGCCACCGCAGCCCAAAATGGAGCCTGCGCAGGGCTCGCATGGCCTTCCCAAGTTCCGTTGTCACTGCAGAGTGTTAGAGGAGGCTGTTGCAACCGAAAAAGGAGCTTAGGAGCTGTTTTTCATTGGCAGAGTTCTCAGGTCACCACAGGTGTCCTCGACACGAGTGACATTGAGCCGGCCATGCCCCCCCCCCCAGTCACCNCGAGTGACATTGAGCCGGCCATGCCCCCCCCCCCAGTCACCTGAGGTCAAACACAACCCTGATGCGGCCCTCAATGAAATTGAGTTTGACACTCCTGGCGTAGACAGTTGTGTATCACTGCAGCCTATTTTCAAAGGCCTGTATTTTCTGTTGATGGAGGAAACAACTCGGAATTATTAAACTTCTAAATGGCTCATAAAGCAGCTTCTTGTAGTGGTTTTCAAGGATTGCCAAATCCAGGCAGTCCTTGATGTCAACTCATAAAATATGTCTGTGGTCTTTTTAGAATTGCCAACAGAAAGGAAGGGGGGAGCAGTGTGGCAGCTTGCATTCCATAAATGTTTTTAAAGATAGTAACTAGGTGACTGAAGTTTCTCTCCCGTGCAAAACTCTGACTGGAGAACATGATTGATGACTCTTGGCTATGGATGTGTCCCATTGGAGAATATGAATTACGACACATCCAGGGGATGGGGGGAAACCAGGGTCAAGGCTGACAATCAATTATGTGTCTCAGAGTTGGCTATATCCAGGCAGTGCCAACATGTTAATTCCCAATAAATCCTTTTTTTTAAGCTTTGGAAGTTTGGCTTGAGACTCATGATTTAAATGGGGGGGGGGGCTGTCATTTGGGTAGTTTCTGTTGTCATTATGATTTAAAAAGAATAAACACAGTTGATTGATAATAAATGGTTTCAGCCAACCACTAACCATGAGTGAAAGAAAAGTTTTTATGTTATCATTCATATTCTCTGAAAAATAGCCAAGAAATCATAAATTCTGCCAGGGTATGTAAACTTATGAGTACAACTGTTATGTACCCACTCCTTCTCCTCCTGTTTTTATTTTAAAATTCATCTGAGGGAGATGATATGGGATGCTGAGAGTTGCACAGATCTTGGGGCTTCAACCCTGGGGAGACTCATTTGGTCATTCCTGGTTCTAAGAGATCTGAAACTTCTTTTCTTAAAGGCAGAGGTGCTATTCAGCAGGTTCTGACCAGTTCTGGAGAACCGGTAGCAGAAATTTTGAGTAGTTCGGAGAACCGGCAAATACCACTTCTGACTGGAGATTTTACAGTATCCTTCCCCTGCCATGCCCACCAAGCCATGCCCACAGAACCGGGAGTAAAAAAAATTGCATCCCACCACTGCTTAAAGGGCATGGACTTTTGATGCCTCCAGATATGCCAAGTCTTGCATGCCACAAAGTGGGTAGGATCTGGACAAAGAAAGAAGAAGTGAAATAAAAGTTACCTTTTAAATGTTATTAAAACTTGAATGCAATTGAATTAATAACATTTCTCCCTTCTCACACCTGAAAAAGGACCACAGAAAAGAAGTTCGAAGCATTAAAGGAAGCCTCGGTGGCGCAGTGGTTAGAGTGCAGTACTGCAAGCGACTCCTACTGCAAATTGGCAGATCGAATCCCACCAGGCTGATTCAGCCTTCCATCCTTCCGAGGTGGGTAAAATGAGGACCTAGATTATTGGGGGAAATATGCTGACTCTGTAAATCGCTTTGAGAGGGCTGTGAAGCACTATAAAGTGGTATATAAGTCTAACTGCTACTGCTATTGCTGTACCAAGGGGCAGACGGGTACTGTTGTTGTTGGAAGTTATCTGATGCTTCTGTTTTCTTTGTGCTTGAGCCATCTTCTCACAAAACTTTTCTCTGATAGCCAAGACTATATTCCATAGTCTACTGATCAAAGCAGCAGAACATCTTTCTTCAACCTGAACCTGACATCTTTGTCAAGGCATTGAAGTCTGTCAATGGTGGCTTGAAAGCTCCATCATGCTTCTTGATCAAAACTCTCTGTTCCTCTTAGAAAAAACTTAAGATTTTGCTAAGAGGGAAGCCCCTGCTTCTTTGTTTCACATTAGGTCAAGCAATAAAGGAGACTGGCATATCCGAAGGCATAAAAAAATCCATGCGCTTTAAAGACATTTCAGATCTCTTAGAAGCAGGAATGACCAAATGAGTGTCCCTCCCTGATCTTGAAGCCCCAAGATCTGTGCAACCCTTAGCATCCCTGATCACCTCCCAAAGATGAATTTTGAATGAAGGCATGAGAAGAAAGAGTGGATAGATAACTCCCAGGATCATTTGCCTAGTTATTGAGGAAAGATATAACTTTGCAGGCAATTAAATCTTTGGACTATGCCATGTCTTGTCATTATTCAGGTTTTCTTGGAAACAGACCATGGATATCCCTTTTCTAAATTATGTTTTAGGGTTTGTTGTTCTGGAATTGCAGAAAAGTAGGATAATGGTCCAGCAACCCACTTGCGTCTTGATCAAATCTCTAAGATTTTGCTAAGAGGAAAGCCCCTCCCTTCTTCGTTTTACATTAGCTCACACAATAAGGGAGACTAGCTTATTAACAGTAGGTGCACTACTTCCCTGACTCCTTGCTTGAACGAGTTCTAAAATAAAAATGTAAAAAACAAAACTAAAAAATCTCTGTGTGACTTTGAGAAATGGGACTTGGGTATTAGAGCAGAGACAGAAATCATCTGATCCGAAATAAACCATCAATTAAACTGCTACCAGCAACAGTGATTTGGCATATTTCCCAAGCTGCACTTAATTAAATTTTTGATCCAGAAGATCCATGGATAGAATTAGTGATATGTCTCATTATCATTCAAAACTTAACCTTCCACTGAGTGGAGCTAAGAAGGAGCTGAAAGCCATATATAGAAATTAGAAGGCTGGACTAAGGTAGAAGAATCCTGGGCTCGCATTCACATTCATCCATGAAACTATCTCTTATGAGTAAAGTGGAATCCATTAGTCAATGAACATCATGGTTCTTCAACTCAGAAATTATCGGATGAGAATTTTCTTAGGCATGGCTTTTAAACATATATAATTAGCTCAATACCTGTGCTTTGCTACGAAACTATGTGGTCGGGCTTATTTTTGGGGGGAGGAAAATAAGGGGAAAAAATTCTGCCTACCAGCATCCATCAGTGTTCATCTGGCTAGTGTCCTGTCAGTGTGTGAGAGTTGAGGGCTGTTTGGAAATTTTTAAGAGTATTTGCTGCGTGAGCAAGGAGACAGCAAGGAGCCTGGGCATGGCTTAAGGCTAGGTCCCACTGGCCGACGGAGGCAAAACGTATGCATAAAGGACACAGCGGACGAGCAA
>BHFT01006822.1:0-39326 GCA_004320025.1 Laticauda laticaudata | reverse complement strand
TGTTCTTTCAAGATGTCTCTGGCAGCAGGTCTTTCCTCTGAATGGTGACTGCATCTGCTTCGCATCTGCTATGCATCCTCTAGGCGTCCGTGATGCATCCGCGTCATCCGCTATGCATCCGCTCCTTCCGCTATGCGTCCGCTTCGCTAGTCTCCCCCAGAAGCCCTGCGGATGTGTCATCCACTTCCATCTGCCTCCATCCGCTAGGCTTCCTACGAACATCCGCTTATCATCCTCGCTCCGTACTACCCTCGTCTGTTCCTTTCCGTTGTTGTCCGTTCTGTTTATGCAAATTTGGGGCACTTTTGAGAGCGGATAATAACGGATGGAGCCACCCCCGAAATTTTGCTCGTATGCTGTGTCCTTTTTGCATACGTTTTGCATCCGTCGGCCAGTGTGACCTAGCCTTTAGAAAGAGCTGTAAAGCACTGGGAAGTGGTATGTAAGTCTAAGTGCTATTGCTATTAATGATAGATGTACATATTTTGTGATTTTTGCCTGCATGATCAGGCCATATTTGGTTTAGCAAATTTCCTCCTTCTATCTTTGGTCTCATACACAGAGTTATGTTGCCATTCTTTCACGAGTTCATTCTTTCACAAGTTCAAAAGCATAAATTTTCTTTCTATCCTACTTTTGAATGGAAATTCTTGTTTCCCTAGAGTGTTGTAAGAAAACAACTGGATGTGTGATTCTACATGATTTGTAAATACAAACATAGCATGGCACCTCAATTTCCTTTTCAAGGTCTTCATTCTACTATTAGCATTCCATTGCTAATTCATGTGTATGTTTTGACGTCAGGTTTCTTTACTGTTGATAGTTGATTCTGGAAAGTAGAAGCTATCCATCACTTCAATATCTTCATTTTTCAATTCTTAAGCTGGAAGCTATACCTGTTGGCCTTTTTAATTTTTAATTTTAGTCCCATTTTTTTCCACTGAGCTCCTTGATTTTCATTACTAGGGCTTGTAGACAATTTGCATTTTCAGCTATCAGAATAAGGTCATCAATATAGCACTGGTTATTGATGTTTCTTCCTCCAACTTTAAAACCACAATTATTTTCTGTCAATCACGCTTTCCTCAATATATATTCCACATATTGGCTGAATAAATAAAGGAACAGAATATTGCCTTGTCTGACACATTTGCTAACCTGGAGTCAGACTGTTTCATCATATTCTGTTTATAATGTGGCTCTCCACCTAAATATAGGTTTTGGGTAAGAACAGTAAGTTATTCCCATTTTTCTGAATGTTTGCCACAGATTGACATGATCAACTCGACTGAAGGCCTTTGTGAAGCAGATGCTGAGATATTGTGGGTTTTCTTTGTCTTTCTCAATTATTTCAGTATATATATTAATAATAATGTGTTTTGTTCCTCAGCCTTTTCAGAAACTAGCTTGAACATCTGGCATCTCACTTTCTGCATGGGACTCTAATCTGAGTTATATGATCCTATTATTATTTTGCTTGGAAATTGTCTGATAGTTTGTACACTCTGTTAACTTTCCATTATTTGGTGTTAGTATAGAGATCGATGTCTTTCAGTAGAGAGTAAGGAGGGTGACTTTGACGGGATTATGCAGATGTTGTTGCCTAGGCAAAAAGAGTTAAAGCATTTTAAAACTCCAAAACATCCAGATAATATTCAGAAGCAGTTGAAACTTCCCACATTTACTGGACAATGAGGAGAGAAGTAGACTTCTAGTGTTCTGATTGACAGCGTACTGTCAATTTCAAATTTGATCATGAAATTGATTAGCTTACTCTTCTTCCGATTCTGTGAAAGGGTTGGCTAATAGTCCTATTAAAAAGTTATCAAAAAAACCCCACCATGTTGTCATTGATTGCATTGCAAGCAAGTATCATTCTTGCTTTATCCTTCCTAAATATGAAAGCAACACCATTTCTTCTTTCTTCTTCATGTTCTGAGTAATAAACGATGTGAACATCTGACTAAAAGTGTCCAGTTCCAGTCCATCTTAATGATCTGATGCCTAAAATGTCAATCTGTGTTGATTCAACTTTTACTGTGTTGTGCTTTCTCATGTTCAGGCTTCTTATGTTCCCACATCCTCACTGTAACATAGTCATTAAAGTTTGGATTTTCTTTTTCCTGCGTGGCAATATCATTGACTAAATGGTTCAAATCTTTTAATTTGGCCATATCACAAGTACCTTTAGTAGTTAAAAAAACCTTCAGCTCTTCCTTCATAGCATACAGAGTGGCATCCAACTTGAGAGGTCCATCATCTGGTACTATATCCTTAATCACTATTTTTTCTATCCATGTTGTTTTTCATGGTATACTACTGGAGTAGTGACCTCTCCCACACAGTATGAGAGGATGCCATTGCTATTGTTACTAAAGCAATAAACTACACCCAGAATCTCCCAATAATCTTGCTGTTAAATATGGGTGCCTGCTTGTTTCAATTGGACAACTAGGATGACTTTCATATCTGAGATTATACTGTATATACATGTATTCTATGTACACAAGAAAAAACAGCACCTATACCCACAGTGAGGGAACATAGCAAGATTTAAGGTCAGGAACTAAAAGAGCAGGAGTGGTAAACAACAGCAACAATAACAACATATAACTGAATCTCAAAGTTACACTTGCAGGGGAATAAACATTTCATAAGAAGAGAAGCAGGGAAGATGGGGCTTCTCTGAGAAAAGCAGCTTCAAGGTAGGAAATTCCTTGGGGTGCAGGTGGAAGAGCACAAGAACAGGTTCCTTTCAATTAACTTTTCCATTATGCCCATCAGTTTCAGAGTTTAATGGACTTACAATTGACCAGTCCACTTAGCCATTTAAAAAATGGAAAATGTAAAGGCCCAGTCCCACTGCACTTACGGATGCAAAGAGGATGTAAAACGTTAAAAAAAGCTTGCCATCCATTGGAAAATGCTATGCATCCATTGTGTACTCATTGCATACGTGTTTCATATGCTCTATCCGTCCGAGCATCCGTCCACTGGCAATTTCATCCACGCAAGAAGTTTTGAGCTGCACAAAACTTTGTGAACGGATGAACTTTCCGCCAAGTACGATGTAAATCCACAGGACATACGAGCAACAACGTTCCATATCCGTTATCATCCATTAAACGTCTGCTGTATCCTCTCTGCATCCTCTGGGCATCCTCGCAACTCTACATCCGCTGCAGCTGAAAATGGAAAGAGGGAGGAAAGAAAAGAAAAGGTACATGGAACATCTACACATCGTTAGTAGCATGGAAATATAGAAGGATGCGCAGTGAACGGTTGCATCTGATATACATCGCGCGGCATCCCCTTTCTTTCCTTTAGGCGTATGTGATGCATCCGCTCATTACGCTATGCGTCCACTTCGCAATTCTCCCCTGTAACCCCTTTGGAGTGTCATCCCCCCTTCCATCTGCTTTCATCCGCTAAATGGATGATGAACATCCATTTAACATCCCCGCTACATACTAACCCACCCGTCCATTCTTTTCCATTCTGGTTTATGCAAATTTTCACCACTTTTTGGAGCAGATGACAATGGATGGAGCCACCCCCGAAATTTTGCTCGTCCTCTGTGTCCTTTATGCATAAGTTTTGCGTCCGTCGGCCAGTGGGACCAGGCCTTAATAAGTGACTGCAGTTTCTGAGATTCTGGTTTATCCCACAGTGAATAGAACTGCAAAGCTGGTGCTGAGCCTGGAATCTTGAAGAATGGGTGCAGTCTCTGAGTAGACCTGCCAGAGCACTTGTACTTGAGCACAAAACTGCCACTTCAAGCTTCCTCTTTCATGGGCCATGATTATTTTTTCCACTTTCTTCTCCCTCCCCCCAGATACTACTTTTATGCCATAACACTTGTGCTGGCTTCAGACTGTTGCAGTAATGACCTGGAAGATCCATCCTGTGGGGCGGGGAAGTCCAAAAGTTACATAATCAGACCCCTGCTCATATTTTACAGTGTTATAATTTGACTTCTTTCAGAGAGGGAGGGAGAGGGGGAGATAGGGATGGCGAGAGGGAGGGAGAGAGGGAAGGAGAGGGAGGGAGAGAGAATATATTTCTGGTTATGAGGACATGTCCTCAGCAAATGGAAGGTAAAATGTCTCCATGATGTAGTAAGCAGACAATGTGGATGAGCCTTTCCTAGCCAGCTCAGAGTGCTTTTAGACTGTCTTCTTAAATCAGAGAAGATTCATTCTTTTATTTCTAAGAAGAAAGTTAAGAAAAATAGGAATTAGCTTTGTTTCAAGTGAAGCCATGTTGCCTTTGTATTATCTGCCTTTAAATTTCACCTCCTCAATTCTAATTCAATTAGATCTTGACAGCTAGCAGATGATACAACTTCTATTTAATTAGCACTCCACCCCACAAGGACCAACTCTCATCAATATTTCTCACACAGATGCAACATCTTTCAATATTCCTTGATTATTCTTTCTATACTTGGATGTACAGAACATCTTGCTGATGCCACATCTATTCATCAGTGAGGAAAACAAACACAAGGAATGAATCAAGCTAGCAGAGCTGAAATACAAAGAAATGTACTGCCATACTGTGATGCAAAACAAAAGCACAGCTGGGATAGGGCAGAGAAGAGACTAAGACTAAAGACCAGATGGGTCAGGAAAAAGGGCTAAGGTGTAGCTGTGAGGTCAATCTCCACAGCTGCCAGTGAATATCATCCTTCTATTCTATTGCCCATTATGAAGCTATCAAATCAGCCCCCTAGATATATCTACAATCTTGCATGCAGCTTTACTGGTCACTATGTGCAAGGTTGAGATAAATGTTCTGGAACACTGGCAGGGATTTTGTTGCTACTTGGAACATGATACTGTTTACAGTGGTCCACTGCCTGTAGTATGGCATTCTTTGGGTTCATAATATAGCTATGGGCCACATAGATTTTATGGTGGAAGAAGAACTTATAAATCATACAAATGTTATATTTTATCTTTAGACTTATGCTGCTTTTGAAAAATCCATTGTAAAAACTCAAGATTGGAAGATGTGGAGAGACCTAGCCCTAATAGAATTACCTAATAGAATTACCAAAAGTCAATGAATCATCTTTCTTCTTCTTCTTCTTCTTCTTCTTCTTCTTCTTCTTCTTCTCTCTTCTGTTCTTCTTCTTCTTACTCTCTCTCTTCCTTCTTCTCTTCTTCTCTTCTTCTTCTTCTTCATCATCTCATATGTGTTCCGTTTGGATAATAAGATACGCGAGACCAGTTCTCCAAAAACAGCTCTTTATTTAACAGTATAGTGACTTGTAGCGGAACACTTTGCCAAAGCTGCGGCAGCCCTTTTTATAGTGGCTGCTCATGGCTTGTGGCCAATAACAGCTCTTTAAGAATTCCCACCATCAGGCGGGCCAATCAAAATGGTGCTTGATTGACAATCCGAGAGCGGCCTGTTCGGCAATCAGTTTAAGTTATTTGGAGTCTTCTAATTTCCATACACAACACCCTCTCCCCCCTTGGTTTCATCCAACAATGTAACGTAGTCACGCGAAGTAGGTGGCGGTTTTTGCGGGTCCTAACTTGACGCTGCGCAGCTCATAGTCGTCAGCGTGGTGACTGTGCCATCGGTTAGGACAGGATCGGCGGCTTGTCTACCGCGTCTTCTCCATGGAACCTCCTGGAGAAGGGTGAGTCAGCCTTGCGCCTCCCGCCTGGGTTTCTCCGGATGGTTGAGGTGGCTGTGCCGCTCCTTCCTGGTTTGTGTCGGTTGGTCGAGCTGGGCCGTGGCTTTCTGCCTTCCAGGAAGGCCTTCACCTGCTACTGGTTCTCTCTCCATGAGTCGTCTATGGGTAAGCTCTCTTTTTTGTTTTTTTCTGAGTTTCTATTCAGGTTTGTGTTGGGTCTTTCTGGTATGTTATTGTGGGTTCATCTCTCCTTTTTATTATTTTGTGTCCCCCCCCGGTTGTTTTGGATTGTTTATTCGTGTTTGTGGTGGGTGCTGGTAGTATTGCGTTCCAATGCCCTAGAGCAAGCTGGTCGATGTGCCACTTCACATGTTCTGCCGTCGTCAAGTGCGAGTCGTATGACGCGGGCCCTGATGAGGGCAACTGTGTGCGTGGAAGCCATAATGGGTCCCCACTAAGAATTTTTTGCCAATAGCAAAGGAGCGAAAGGGGTCAGGGGGGTTCACAGGTATAAGTGGGGTGTAGTCTATCTAGGTAGGAACGCAATTTTCTTCCCATGAGGAGTTCAACTGGGCTTGTTTAGTGGTTGTGCTAGGGTGGATATGCTGAATTGTTAACAGTTTGTTAAGTCTATTTTGGATGTCCCCATGTGTGAGTTTGTCTAGGGCCTCTTAGTATTACGAAACCATGCATTCAGCTCGTTCCATTTGAACCGGATGAGCCGGTTCTGTCAGGGCATATCAAATGCCCTGCGCAGCCAGGTATTGCTTGAAGTAGGTAAGAGAGTTTAAACTGGGGGCCATGTCAGAGACTCACTACATCTGGCAGTCCATGTGTATCAAAAAGTCTGTTCAATTGTTTTATGACTGCTTCAGTAGAAGATGGATGCCAATAGAATAACCTGCCAACCAGTTTGAATAAGCGTCAGCAATTATAAAATATGTGTTCCCTTTCGGTTGGCCAGCAAAGTCAATGGCAGGTTTCCATCAGGGACTGGTGCAAGAAGGGGGTTTAGGCCTTGATTTTGGCAGTCATGGCATGTTGCCACCCATTTTTCAATGTCTTTGTCCAGCCCTGGCCACCGACCGTAACTCCTGGCCAGGGCTTTCATTTTTTAGCTATGCCCGGGTGTCCCCGGTGCAACATGCACAACACTTCCTCCCTGCAACATTTTTGGAATTACCACCCTGTCTCCCCACATTATACAGCCTTTTCAATGGACAGTTCAGTCTGCCGGATGCAAAAAGGTTTAAAAGTCTCACTTCTATCCTCATCAGGCCAACCCTTACCTACCCAATGCAGGATCCGAGCCTGTCAGCGGGTCTTTCACCGGTTAGCTTTAGCGACATCTGCTGCGTATTGAGCAGATTTGGCCATGTCTCGATCTGAAGAGTGGAGATGGTAGGAGTTGGGTCGCCTTCCTTGTCGGGCAGTGGGGAACGGCTCTAAGGCATCCGCATGGGTGATGGTCTTTCCTGTGGCTGGATGAGCTGTGTAATTGTATGCAGCGAGGAATTCTGCCACCTCGTCATTCTTGGCGAAAGGATGTTCGGGTTGGTTGTTCCTGCCAGGATCCCTCAGCAGGGTTTGTGGTCTGTGATATATGAAAATGTCCTACCATACCAGGTTATGTTGTGAATCTCTTTGTGCCTGCTATGATTACGCGAGGCTCCGGTCAAGTGGCTGTAGTCCTTTGCAGATTTTGACAGCGTTTTGGAATAGAAGGCGATTGGTTGCTTCTCTGCATCCTGGTAGCTTGTGGCTCAGGTTATGGTGACCGATTCCAAAAGGCGATGCATCACAGGTGACCGTCAGTGGCAGGGTGTTGCTGTGTTGTTATTAAAACGTGTGGATGTTAATAGTCCTTAATGTTTTGGAATGCTGGTTGCTCTCGGTGGCCCCAATTCCAGACAGTTTTTTTATCTAATAGTCGATGTAATGGCTCTGCTACGGTTGCCTTTTGGGTAGGAAGACATTGTAGAAGTTAATGAGACTTAAGAACGCTTGTAAGTCTGCTTTGTTCTTAGGCCTGGTGTGTCTTTAATCACTTTATTTTTTTTTCAGTGGGGTGTATTCCTTGCTTATCTATAAGGTAGCCTAGAATTCGACTTGATTGGTGGCTAGTTTACATTTTTCCTTTTTGACCTTAAGCCCTGCTTCCCTGAATCTTCGCAAGACTTCTTCCTAGTCTATTTTCTAGTTGGTGTTTATCTTTTGCTGATACTTAATACATCATCAAATGGGGAACAACTCCTTTTATTCCATTTCGAAGGCTCTCCATGAGGCTTTCGAAAATGCCTGGGGCAACACTAACACCCAAATTGAAAGTCTGTTACATTGAATGGCCCTCTGTGCGTGACTATAGTCTGTGCCTCTGCAAGTTTCAGGGTCAACCGGCAGCTGTTGATATGTTGCGATAGATCAAGCTTTGCGAAAAATTTTCCTCCCCCGAATGAACGCAACAGGTGTTGAAACTACCGGAACAGGGTATGCGCTTTGTTGGAGTGCATGATTTTAGGAGTGGCCTATAGTCACCACAGATGCGCACTGATCCATCTGGTTTGACAGGAGTCACCAGATGGAGTTTCCCCACCTGGCATGGTCGATTGGCTCTAACAATCCTTGTGCGAAGAGTTTGTTAAGCTGCTCATCTATTTTCAGTTTTAAGGCAAGGGAGCGCGTCTGGCTTTGAGCCTGTGGGAGCGTATGCTGTGGTGGGTCTAGGCTGAATGTTATTGGGTCCCTTGTACTTGCCTAGGTTCTGTCGAATATATCCCGGAACTCTTGCCAGCAGGCTCTCCTCCCAATTGGTCTCAGCGACGCTGTTGATCCCGGTCACTCCGATTCCCAGGGGTGTGAACCATTCGATTCCCAGCAGGCTAGGGCGATCACAGTCGAAGATATGTCAGAGGAATACTTCAGCATGGTTTTCAAATTCTATTAGGACCCACTACCGGGATTCGGTTTCCTGGTAATCTTTTAAGTTATATGATTTGCTGTTCCAGTTCTCTTTGCTTGATGTTCTGGTATCAGGTTCTGATAGTGTTCCATGATACCATTGACAGGTATGTCCAGAGTCCACTTCCATCTCACGAGGCTTTCTTCGATTTTCACATTTATTCGGACCGGTTCTTGCGTTTGCTGCCCGGCCATTTCCGATGATTATTGTTGATGTGTTTCTTCTCTGGTCATTCATTTGCCGTTTCTGATTCTCTCCGGCTCATTGGTTTCCAGCTTGCCTCTCTCTGTTGTCTGGGGGAGGGGGTGCTGCGCACGAGGCTAAGGCTCTTTTGTTTCGGCAGACCCTTGCAAGTTGCCCTGTTCTCACAATACTCTAGCAATGACGCATCCAGAATCTGCATTCGGAGCAGTGGTGATCCCCTCTGCACCCAGCACACTGTGAATTCTCACCTCCTTCCTCTTTTTTGCCATCATTTTCGTTTCACTGATGAGCCTATGTATGTCTTTGTTGTCATCATCAGTCGTCACTCGGGGAGCTGAGGTCTTCATGATGGCAGTCGCTGTGGGCCTGTTTTGGTGTTCCTTCCACCTTCTTTTCTCGGGTTGGTTCGGTGTGGGATTTGTTGTGTTCATCTGGCGCATGTGGCTGCAGATCTTGGCTGCTTCAGCGGGCGGTGGCTTCTGCAATATGGCCTCAGCCACTGTGATATTTGGTCTGTTAGCAGCTCTGCTTGGAGCATAGCAGTCGCTTCAATCCAGAGACCACACGTCTCTTCATGGCTTCATCCATGTTTCTGAAATTCGCAGGCTCCTCATGATAGTTCTTAGGCAGCTGCTACGAAATCTCAGATGCTCTCATATTCTCGTTGGTCTCACTTATAAAATTCATGCCCTTTGATCCAGATTGGAGAACCACAGATGCGCTAATGAGTTCGTAGCATTCGTTTAATTCTCGCATGCCATCTGTTTTTCATCCGCGGTTTGGCAATGCCTGACCATTTTGAAACGGCCAGCCACAATGCATGAGGAATACAGCTCTCTTCTTCTGTCGGTTATTTCTTGTAAGCTTGGTTGCTTTCTAAGAACATCAGAAAGCGGTTCAATGTATGACTCCCAATCTTCCTCAGCTGGGGTTGAACGGTGCATGCAGCACATATTGTTACCGGCCATCTTGTTGCTCGGTTCTGGTTGCCTGTGCTTCAGCTCCGCTCTTCTAGGGACGATTCACACCTCATCGCCAGTTCCGTTTGGATAAGGTATGTGAGACCAGTATTCCAACAAACAGCTTCTTATTTAACAGTATAGTGACTTGTAGTGGAACATTTGCGAGCCGCTTGGGCAGCCCTTCTTATAGTGGCTGCTTGTGGCTTGGTGCCAATGACAGCTCTTTTAAGAATTCCTGCCATCAGGTGGCCCAATCAAAATGGGTGCCTTCGTGATCTTACTAGAATGCTTGACCAATCTGAGAGCGGCCTGTTCGGCCAATCAGTTTTAGTTATTTGGAGTCTTCTAATTTCCATACACAACAATATAAATTTGTGAAGGAAAGCATTTATTTATTTTTCACGTGTTCCTTAGTCCACTTAAATGTCACTTGGTCTGAGTTAAAGCTTACCTTAACTCTGAAGTCTTCCAAGATGCTTATCTATACCTTAATCTTTAAAATGATGCTCACTCTGGTACATGAGATAACCAGAATGAACAGTTTACAGTTTCCTCTCTCCATAGACAAAGGAACAGGAATCAGGGGCTCACAAAGGGCAGTCTGGGCAGTATCACCAGGGTCTTGAGAGATCCTATATCTTCAGAGCAGATGACTCTTTCTGCTCATGTCTCCTGTCTCCTATTAAGCAAATATATCTTTACAACTGAAAGTTTCCTTCAAGAATGGAACAAATATAATTTGATAATAGTTCAAAAGAAATACTCAAAAACATTTTGAGAGGGACAACATAAGGGATAACAGTGACAGAAGGATAGCATAGTGCTTCCGGGTGCAATCCAATGTGCTAGTTGTCATCTTTAAAGTTCGTCATAGCTTGGGATCAGGCTATCTGAGGGACTATCTCTTGCCGGTCACATTTACCTGACCCATCAGAGCATGGAGGCAGGGGAATATTATGGGTCCCATTCTTGAGGGAGATACAGCTGGTGGGACCCAGAAGAAGGGTTCTCCATGATGGCTTCCTCCCTCCATGGTGTCTTCCTCCTTCTGGAACATCATTCCCCCAGAGATTAGACTGGCCCTCACTCTGCTTCTCTTTCAGAAGGCATTGAAGTCCTGGTTCTTCCAGCGGGCCTGGGGAACTCAGTGTGGGATGGGGCCCATTAAATGGCTCATGTAATCTGCTATCTCTGGTTGGGGGAGGGGGATGATTTTACTATATTAATTTATTTGATTTTACAAGTTTTATTGTTTTAAAACTTTATATGCTGGAAGCTGCCTTGAGTCACCATAGAAATAGACAGCAATACAAGACTAATAAATAAATAAAATAAATAGGGTTCTTTATCATATGAATCACAAGTACTGAAGACATGATATCATCATTGACTTAAAATGCAAGTGCTCTTAGGCAGGTACAAATACTTATAATGAAAGACTCAGAGAATTACCTAGCTCAAAGGCCTGGCTTTCATTCGGTTGAAAATGGAGAGAGTAAGATGTATAAGTTTTATAACAGAGCCTCTGGGAGCTGGTGAGAGGGCACTGCTGGGAGAAAGTGTGGAAAGTTGACTTGGAATTCCCCAAATGAGAGTATGGTCAGTAACAAGTTGTGACTGGTTAGAGTGGCTGTTGCCTTCTTCATAGAAGATAGTCTTCCATTTGAAGAAATGTGAAAGGATTGTTCTCCCTTGAAAATTCCCTTCTTTGAAGGGCTGTGCAGTCCAAAGAGATTTAAAAGTTAAAGTACAAGATGAACGGGCAGCACTGAAAAACCTTGAGATTGCCCACCATCAATTTATAGGGAACAGGCATTCAGGCCTTGGTCTTCCCCAAAAGCTGCTGATATTTAAATTGCAATACAGTATGAATACAGAGACATTGAAAGAAACAGAAATGTGTTTCACTGCTAATTCTGAAAACTACAATTTTGGTTGATTGTGATTAAGGAGGAGGTTTTGGTTGTCTTAGGGAAGGGAAATGGTTTGAAGTAGAAGCCAAGGGCAGAAATGGTTTCATTAGTTAATATACATTGCTAGATGTAGGAGAAAAACAATCTGATCTGGAAGGCAGGGTTAAATGTGTCATCAGCGTGGAGACATTTCATTGTCACAAAAGATCTCCCCAAATTCCACCAACTCTTATCCAGCAGCAAATTAGCTTCAACCATTAGTTGGCTAGAATGTTGTACTAGAAGGAACAATAATAAATTCTTTTTATGTGCTTTGAATTTGATGAATATTCCCAGTTTTTGTGCCTGACAATAGAAGAGTTATGCTTCTTGCCACTGGCTCAAAAACCAGATGTGAAACAAGCAGTCTTTTGGGCAAGATCATGCCTTGTTGGCAACTTCAGACATAACTTCCTAGCAAGTATGCCAATAATCCTGCTCCCATCTTGAACAGTTCCCAGCCAAGTTTTCATTCTCGCCTGGGAAATATCTGCACTGGTTGTATGTTCCATGCCTGGCTTCTTGCAAGTATAAAACTGTGTTTCCAGTGGCATCCAACTCTTCTCAATAAAACCAGTGAGGCTGCAACAATTACAAGCATCCATGAAGTATGCCAGTGCCCTTTGGCCTGGAGCTAGAGATTGGCTGCCCTTATACTAGTTCTTCTTAACAAATGGAGCATGCTGTCAATTTTCTAATTGAAAATTGACCTCTAGAGATGTGGGAGGATACAGCTATTCCCTTTTCTCAAACTAGGAGCAGCCAGGGCTGGTCTTAAGGAGGGCAGGTGGCTCCCTTCCCTTGCGCTCTCAAATGACATCTTGAACAAGCACCATTTGTAGCCTAGTCATTAAAATTCATTGGACTTCAAAAAATCAATTACACTGGGACATTTCATAGATTATAAACATGAATGATGATATCTTCATAATTAATGATTATAACCGAGCAGCTTTCATTGTTTCCTGTCTTGTGGTTGGTCTGATTCTTAATCTACATTGGTTGCTGATCAGAAACACAAAACCAGATAACAATTCTTCCTGCATCTGGCTGGAAATGGCCATTTAAAATTCCTGATAAAGTTTATTTGCCCTACTTTATATCCCTCTCTAGCCACAGGTGGCAAAATGCATCTGCCAAAGACAACCAAAAATGACAATAACAGGGGAATTCAGTGCATGCAAACTTTCTGATTGACCTCTAATTGACAATCAGGCTAAAGCCCATGTCACACCGAACCAACGGATGCAAAGAGGATGTAAAACGGACAAAAAAGCTTGCCATCCATTGGAAATGCGCATGTACTCCACTGCCTCCGTTTGGCTTCCTCTCTATCCGTCCAGCATCCATTTATGGACGTTCATCCACTCCAAAAGTTTTGAACTGCCCAAAACTTTTTGCGCGGGAAAATGTATTCCAGTTTGTCCGCTTATGCATCCGCTACGCATCTGCTACGCATCCGTTACGCATCCATTACGGCATCCGTTACGCATCTGTTATGCATCCGCTATATCCGCTAGGCATCCGCTACACATCCGCGCAACTCACATCCGCCCGGACGCAGGGAGGAAACGGAACGGACGCAGAACGGATGCCAGAACGGATGCAGAATTGGATGCAGCATGGAAACAAAGCGTTTTAAAAACGGATAAAACGTTCGCAGAGGGGACCTATCTCAGAGATTAAGGATGTCTACAGGATGCCTAGAGGAACCCTAGAGGATGCCTAGCGGAAAACCTAATATTCCTATAAAAAGGGGAGCAAACTTCATCTGCATTCTCACTTTTCAGACCAGCAGCCCAGCTGTGCAAGATCTCTGGCAGCCTTCATCTGGACTCTTCCTCTTCCACAGCATCCAGTCATGTCCACCATGGGATTGCAACCAAAGTCCTTTCGGCAGCCATATCATTCTGCAAACAGTGCGAAGCCATCTGCAGGCTCTGTGAACTCTACTGCAACGAGAAGAAAAAGAGGCAGCCAAAAAGAGTCTGGGTCCAAAGATGATTCACCAGAAGAGCAGAGGACGGACTGTACAACAAGCTGATGGTGGACTCAGGAACGAAGACACTCGGGCATTCCAGAACTTCATGAGGATGCCTCCAGCAAGTTTGACGAAGTTGTGCAGCGCTGACACCCAGGTTGACCAAGCAGAGCACCAGATTCCGCCCGCAAGCTGGAAACCTGGGCTCAAGGTGGCACTCACTCTGCGCCAGCCTGGCCTCACAGGACCACCTACAGGAGCATGCAGTATGGCTGGAGGGTGCCATCCAACCACCATCAGCATTGTGGTCAGAGAAGTGGTACAGGCCATCATCGGAGAATAACAAGGAGGAAGCTCCTCCAGTACCCCTCCATTGAAGAAGGATGGAAGAAAGTTGCAGAGCAAGTGGTATCAGAAGTGGAACTTCCCACACACCGTTGTGAGCCATAGATGGCAAGCACGTGGCCTGCAAAGCTCCAGCAACTCAGGTCCACTTATTTCAACTCCAAGGGCTTCTTCAGCATCGTCCTCTTCGCCATGGTCATTGCTGACTACAAGTTCAATGTACATCGATGCTTCAGGCAACGCTCATCTTCAGAATGCCCAGGTATACAACGCCAGTGTCCTCAAGGAGGGCTGGAATGCAACCTCATCGCGGGCTTCCAGATCCAGACCTGCTGCCAACGACACACAAGATGTGGCCTACTTCCATCGTGGGGGATGACGCCCTTCTCCCTCACAACCTACCTCATTGAAACCCTACACCTCCAGATGCCCCTCACCCGTGAAGAGAGGATCTTCAACTACAGGCTGTCCAGGGCAAGGCGGGTGGTGGACAACACCCTTTGGCATCATGGCCAACAGGTTCCAGGTTACTTCTCACCACCATAGAGGCATAGCCCAGAGACCGTGAGGAGCATCATGGAAGCTTGCTGCATTCTGCACAATCTCATGCGCACCCGCTTACCCAGTGTTACAGGACAGGCTTTGTGGACCGTTCAGCAAGGCAATGGGGACATGGAGCCTGCGGGAATGGAGGCAAGGGCGAAACCTGATAAGACACTGAGGATGTGTCAAGGCCCCAACAGAGCCTCACGTGAAAGGAAGAAGCAGATGCAACCTCCTAAGACGCTGGTGCAACTTCCCCAGCTGGAGCGGTGAGTGGCAAGACAGGATGATAGATGATTAATGGATGCTTCCTTCAGCCTGTCTCATCACACGGATGAGATTGGCCATGTATGTTGGTGGGCTACAATTGAACAGGGCGTTTAATAAAGAGTTGTGTTTGTGTTGACATGTGTGGATGATTATTACAATATTATGATAATAAAGGGCCATAGGTGTGGCACCTGGGAGGGTGCGACCATACCAGTTTCCCCCACTATGCTTGCACTGGAGGTTTATCTATCCCACAGCTAATACCCATCCCAAAGTATCCCTGCCCACCACTGCTATCACTTACCCATCCCACAAGCATGCAAAGGCTTAAACCATTTCTAAAAGTTTCCACCAAGACTTTATTAAAAAAAGAAATGAAGCAAGTGTATGAATCAAAAATAGTCTTTATTTAACAAGAAGCTATAAAACAAACATGAGTCTCTTGGCACTCCTCTTTGGTCGCTCAGGTCTCAGAGTGAAGGGTGCAGGTGCTGTGGAGGTGGCTGGTGCTGGAGTGCTTGTCATCAGCTCACCAGAAGCAGAAGCAGCAGAAAGCCCCAGCCTCAGAAGAGCGAGCCCGTGTTACAGAAGCCCCAGCAGAACCAGAGTGAGGGCCAGGGGGTGGGATGGTAGCCCTGTCCCTCTTGCAAGGGCTGGCAGCAGATGGGCTGAGGCTTGCTGTGCTTCCGCATTGTTGTGGGGTTGCTGGGCTGGCAGGGAGGCTGGCAGGAACCAAGCTGCAGGAAGGCTGGCAGGGAGGCAGGCACCAAGGCTTGCAGGAAGGCTGGCAGGCAGGCAGACAGCAAGGCTGGCAGGAAGGCTGGCAGGCAGGCACGACACCAAGGCTGGCAGGAAGGCTGGCACCAAGGCAGGCACCAAGGCTGGCAAGGAAGCCAGCACCAAGGCTGGCAGGAAGGCTGGCAGGCAGGCAGGCACCAAGGCTGCAGGCAGACATGAACCAAGGCTGGCAGGAAGGCAGCAGCAAGGTGGCAGGCAGACTGGCTGGCAGGGAGGGCTGGCCAGCAAGGCTGGCAGGGAGGCTGGCAGCAAGGCTGGCAGCAAGGCTGGCAGGCAGACATGCAGGCAGGGCAGGCAACGCAGCCAATCCGTCCGGCAGCAGGTCTTTTCCTCTGAATTGGCGACCTGCCTTCCAAGCTGCTTCCGTTATATCCGCGGGGCTGACGTAATGGCATCCTCCCCGCATGTGCAATTAACGCCAGGACATCCATTAGGCTTCCGCTGTGCATCCGCTGTGCATCTGCTTCATCCGCTGTGCAATCCATTCTGCATCCGCTATATCTGTTCCGCATCCGCTTTGCTGAGGCCCCCCGGAAGCCCTGCGGATGCGCCATCACTCCCCATCCACTTCCATACTGCCACCACTGGGCTTCCGTTCCCGCATCCGCCCTGCATCTGCCCTGCGTCCCCCCCGCGTCCGTGTTATCCGCTCCGGGTATGCAAAATTTTTGCCCTTTTAGAGCGGGATAAACAACGGATGGAACATTTTGCTCGTCCGCTGTGTCCTTTTTGCATCCGTTGGGCGGTGTGACATGGGCTTTAGCAGTAGTAAAGTTTGCAGAGCAATGGAAAGCAATCAAACATAGCTTCATGCAAAGCACATTTGCAGGCAAATGTTTTGCGGAGGGGAAGCAAGAACACAGCGAGCGGACATGTAGTGCAACATGAAAAGAGATTCATCACACATATGGAGTTGCTCGAGTGTTCTGGATTGTCCCCATTCTGTTTGCGCATGCACACACACGCACACACACAAAAACCCCTGTTAAGCCAATGTTTGGTTCTATGCTGCAGTTTTTTGTATATTTCCTGCTTCAAAGTGGCAGAAAATTATACCAATATAATTCTGGCTGGGGCCCAGAAACCCCTAAAACCCCACTCCTAGAATAGGAGGATTACTGAAAAAAAATAGAAGAAGCAAAGGATGGAGACAAACTGTATAATTAGTGGTATATAATGGTCATAACCAGCATGTCCTTTATGTTACAACAAAAAGGTCAAACTATTGAACACTATGAGTTATAGCACAGGGCTTTGCTGGTGTTTGTGTTCTACATTTACAGCTGTGTTTTTGGTCATTATTCATTTTCACAACTGTCCTTCCTTCTATGCAATCAATGGGCTACATTTTTATCCTTAGCAGGACAGAAAAAAATAAGAAGGTGTTGAATGCCACCTAGAAAAGTTGAATTTGGTTCCTTCAAAGAGGAAAGAGAGTGGAAAATACACATGCCCAGGAGATCTTCAGGGCTGTGATATGAGTAGGCTTATGATCACAACTAAGCTCAAAATTTCCATTGCTAAACAAGACAGTTTTTAAATGACCTTTGTCCCATTTTATGACTTTTCTTGCCAAAGTCCTTAACTGAATCATTGCAGTTATTAAGTTAGTCTAGAGACTCACCTAGATTAAAATTGCCAGCCCTGGCTCCAAGTTCCCCTCATACCCAAACTATCTCTCTGTTATAAGTGACCATTTTTGGAATTTCTTTTTTACTTAAAAAAGAAATAGGATATCTCTGCTTTTCCTGCAGGAGTCTAAGGCTGTGCATTCTGTACTGTATCCTCTACCAATCTATTTCTACAGTACATCAAAAGTTTTGTGAAGTCCAAGCTGACTGACTTGACAGGGTGGAATTCTTCAACAGCTTAACCATTATGCGACACTGAAGTTTCCTGAAGCCTTCCATGTTTTCCAATAGTATAACCATCCTAATATAATACTGTATATTATGTATAATATAAAGCAGTTTAGCAATAGTCAAATAAAAGAATTCTACTCAAGTCATTATGGGGGCAGACTATTTCTTTGTACCTGGAGTGGAGAAAATATTGAACCTAGGAAGACTTTAAATAGGGATGAATTAAAATCCTCAGCAGCAACAGCAGGGACCTTGGATTTAATTTAGTTGTTTGTCCAGAAGGCTTATTCCATTTGTAATTGTGGATATATAAGACATGACTGCCCATGTTCAAATAAACACTTTAAGTGAGATCGCTACTAATTGCAGCTTGAGCTGCCAAGAAGATTGAAACTGCACGCCCAGGAAGAAGAAAAGGTGAACCTGTTCATTTGCTTTCTTAAACGTTTTCCAATTGTCACATCAATAATGCACCGAAGAAGGAAAACCTGAAGTAGTATGCTCGGCACACAAGGTAAGATGTCATTTGATTGCTCCTTGGCCATTGTGAGTGTCACATTTTTTTTCATAAAGAGAGGAAGGGAAAGAAAGAAACATCTCAGATGAAACACAAAATAAATTCATGTTCAGATCACCATGCTGTATCAAATGCTGGGAATAAAACAGAAGGGAGATGTTCTCTAAAATCAAGGGATAAAAAGAGCCTTGTCCAGGGATGGGATTTTACCGGTTCGACCCAGTTCGGGTGAACTGGTAGCTCTGAAGATCAGCTGGAAGCGAACCAGTTCTCTCTGAAGATCAAGGTATTTCCTTTTTTTTCTCCCCACTGATCAGCTGTTTTCCAAAAATCAGCTGTGCTGCATGATTTAGATTAATCAGAAAGCAGGAAATCATTAGATTTTTTGCTTTCTAGCCAATCTAAAATGAGCAGCACAGCTGATCCCCATTGTTGTACTGCTTTGCTCAGGAGGCTTCCTTGAGGCCCAGGAGGCAATTTGTTTTATTTTCCCTATTAGGCCTCAGGGAAGCCTCCTGGGAGCAAAAATGGGGTGTGGGGGGGGGGGGCGCACAGCACATTACACTNGGGGGGGGGGGGCTGCACAGCACATTACACTTGTCATAGCCTTTGCATGGCCCATGACACCTCCATCGCTGTTTAATCCTATGCTAATGGAATATTGTCTTCATAAACAAGTGATGTAGGCCAAGTGACCAGGTTTAACCCCTTAATCGGATGGCCCCAGATAGGGAAATACCACTGTGTCCTGATCCCGTCTGCTTCCAGGCATCCTTCGTGCCCTAAAGAATCCCAAGCACAGGCAAGATGTCCATTCCCATTATGCTATTATTAACTCCTGCCTGAAGGTAATCAAGACTGTCATAGAAGAAATGGCTAGTCCCCTCTCCCTGGATAGTTTTTTCACCATTATTAATGTAAATGTAAAGTGTAATCATGCATGTAATGAACATTTAGTTTAATTCTAATATGCTGAAGGGAAACTCTTCTTCAAGTGAGGGGAGAAAGGGAAAAAAATCATAAAAAGCAGAAGATACATACGAGTTGCATCTTGGAAGATTTCCATTACCTTAATTCTAAACAATTAATTCTAAGCAAATATCCTGATCTCTTTGGAATAGTCTAAATACCTCCACCTTTGTCCAAATTGGCTCATCGAATCATTCTGTCAAGGGAGCCTAATTTAATCTGTCTGTTTGACTTAAAGGGTGTCTACACAAGGAAGTGTGGCTGTACAGATTTATTCAGCTTATTCTGAACATAGCTTGACAGAACTCAGGGGAGCCATAATAGGAAACCATGATGGAAAAGATGGACATGACAACTGTTGACAGCTTTATCTAGGAGGCAGTGCAAGAAGAAACTAGAATGGGAGATGAGAGAGAAATTCAGAACAGGAGATGAGAGAGAAATTATGAGTTAAATTTGAGCAAATGCTACCACTTAAGCAAGACAAATCTTGAATGCAAACTTATGTTCCGCATGAATAATCAACCAGCCAGAGCATGACTTTAAATAATCTGGGAAGTATAAGGATCTACCCAGTGTGTAGGGAACTGAAACATAGTACATTTAACAGCACCACATTAGAAAGATTGGTGCTGGCTATAATAATCATATAGTAAAAAAAAAAAATTGGAAAAGTTGAGAGATTAGAGATGGCATACAGATAATATTAGAACATAATATGAATGTGCTCAAAGGCATCTTAAAATTTTCCTGCAGTTTGCATTTTTATCTGTATTAAATTATCAACACTTTTTGGGCTATTAGACTCTAATGAAGTTGTCCTTCAGTTTCTGTATTTGTTCAGGTTTTGTAGTGGAACTCTTGGCTCAGAAATATACTTCACATTACACATATTATATTTTTGTATGCCTATTTGGGCCATTGGGAGAGTAAGATAATAATATGTACTCTTAAAAATCACAAAAGGATTCAAAAGTAGATGGAGCAAACATACATTGAACAGATATCATCTGGAAATAAATTATTTCTCAATCCACATCTCTGACAAATACTTTTTTTTCCAAAGAAATTATTTTTATATGAAAGTAGCCAGGGGGAGTTCATAGATCTACAGGTAATGAGCCTGTGTGCCTCTCTCTCTCTCTCTCTCTCTCTCTCTCTCTGTGTGTGTGTGTCTGTGTGTGTGTGTTGAATATAGTGCTCATAGTCCATAGAAAGAGGAGAGACTGGCAGTCACACTCAGCCCTGTTGGTCTTCTAGAGCAGGGAGAGAAAGCTGCTATTCTATATGGCAAAGGGGAATGAATCAGAGGGAATAAACACCAAATCTTTGGAAACCGGAAACAATCAACTCCCAGGTGAAATTAAAACCAGTACCTTGACTTGCCATAATAATACACAGACAGTGCAAATTTATCCTGCCAATGCAGATTTGGGTTAGGGGTGGGGAAATCACAGCTGTTGAATATTTTAGTACTAGACAATTTAAAAAGATCCAAGAGTCACTTTGAGATCAAGAAATGCTCTGGCTTTCCTTCTTATCTATCACAAGGGAGGCAAGGAGAACTTTAATTGCATAGCGTGACTTGAAATTTTCCAGTGAGGGTCCTGTGAATTAGAGAAAAATGTACTAGTATCGAGGAAATAGAAATACAGTGCACTTGATTATAGGAAGTTATCTTATAGCACGTCCTATTGCTTGTCCAACTAGAATGTGTACTTATCATTAGGGGCTTCTCATGATCTCAAGAAAAATGCTATTGTCTGAGACTTTTTTTTCTTTCTGGAAAGCACAATGACTCAACCCAGGACTTTCTACATGCAGAAAATGTGCTCCAACACTGAAGTACTTTACATCAAGAGAAAAAAAAAATAGAGGCAGATATAAATCTACAGAACAGGAAGACATGCTGATCTTGTCTATTCCTGCCTGCCCAGTGGACATCATGATGATGCTGATATAAATTTATGGCGTGGTTTAGGGGCCAGAGCAGTGGCGGGATTCAGCCAGTTCGCACCACTTTGGGAGAACCAGTTGTTAACTTTCTGAGAAGTTTGGTGAACTGGTTTTTGGAAGAAATCATTAGGGCAGAGAACCGGTTGTTAAATTATTTGAATCCCATCACTGGGCCAGAGGTAGCTACAATAGTCTAGTACTGGATGGTGACTTGGATCTGAATTGTAAGTGGAAATTGCTTCCTTGTTGCTTCTGTTTTGGGATGTCTTTTTGTCAAAGCATGTTCTGGAATTCCACGGATGGTATGCATTCATCTGTGCTGCACATTTTTTTAATATGCTAAATAAAGCACACTCGTATTTTCTCTTAATTATTATGCTATAGTGAATTTTCCAATATTTGGCATGCATTTACCGGGGGGGTGGGAGGGGAGGAGTGTCAATTTGATCCTCCAATAATCAAAAAGTTCTTAATATTTTTCAGCTTTTGGTTTTGCATCTAAAAGTTGACCCATTTCATTTATATATAACCAGCAAGAACTGCAGCCAGGATTACAGATATGTGTTTTTTGCAACAAATCTAATTTTGTACCTTTAAAGGTCATTATCAACGAAAGGTTCCTCATTTTCCATGTATGTAAAGAGGTGATACACTTCATAAAATAAAAGTGGTGCTGTCCATCTTGACCTAGTAAATCTGTGATGTTGTGAACCCTTTCAGTGTAAAATGCTGTCACCTCTGTTCTTGATGATTTCAGTAAATCTGTACTATATTCACTCATGTCAGAAAAATTCTTCTGGCTTTTAAAAAGTGGAGTCCAAGGACAATGTAACCATCCTTGGACTTCGACTTTTTAAATTCCAAAAGACCTTTTCTTACATGAGTGGATATTGTAACTGACATGAATTGTAACTTATTAGGGAAAGGCAGGGCAGCCGAAGAGGACCTGCTCTCTGAATCACTTCTTTCTACCATCCCTTTTCCTGACTGAGAAGGCCCTCAAAATCAGGCATTGGAAGTGAGATAGTTGTAGATGAAATGAAGGGAGGCATAAGGTGCTCTGCTACCACTTTGTCCATAAAGGATGCTATTGAAGATTTCTCCAAGGAAGGTATTGGATTCTGGCATATCTCTGCTGGCTTCTTAGATTGAGGTACTGAAATGAAAATACTTCTTCAGAGCAGTTGGCTTGAGGATTTCTCAGAACAAAGGCTGAAGAGGACAGTCAACTTTCTACCTGCTATAAATAGATGTGTTCTGCGTGATCCATTAAGTTGTGTGATAGTAGTCTCGTTCCAAGCCAGAACGGTCCTCATTTTGAGCATGATCTCAGTGAGATTTTTGGTGGAAAGAAAGGGGGTGACAATCAAATGAGATGGACAGTCACATTGTAGGAAACAGGGACAAATCTGTTATTTCAGGCTTCCCAAACCTGGTCTCCATCATAAGTGTTGGTTACAACTTCCAAAATCACCACTAAGATGATTCTAAGGACACTTCTCATGCCTCCCATCTACATCTCTCCCATCTTCTAATCCTTTATCCTACATAGAAGAAGCAGTATAATTTATAATGGAAAGAATCTGGGAAGAAAGCTAAACTTATAAGCCATAGCTTAAAAATCACCATGATTGGATTGACATAGTATGCGAAGGTCAAACCAAAGAAATTCATGATGACTTAGCATGATATGTGAATCCTATCAATGTGTGGTTGTACAATTTTTTTTAATCCTTTCTATTATAGTTTGATGCCTCAGACACTTTGTAGAAACCTTGACTTTTAAACTGAAAATATTTTGTAATGTGTTGAATCTGACTCGTCAGAATAGGATTTCTGATTCTTATTTTTAAAGGCCCGTTTCTAATTCCTCTTCTTTGACCACATACAAACATTGAGGCAAAGGGTATCTGGCAAAGTGAACTGAAAATAAAGACTCCTGTCACACATGAAATTATTTTTTTTTTTTATGATCTTGGAACAAGATTCCTTTAATTAAAGCTCTGAACGAACGACAATCTGTGCTAATCTTATTCTCTTTTATATTTTTGGCTTTGATTATTATGTATGTGTTTTGTATGCATAGGTAAGAAAATGTGTTTAGAAAATACAGTCTGTGATTTTAAATAATATCTCATTGTTCCAGAAACATTGCAGTCTGTGGATAAAGTTGTTAAATCCTTGGCAATTTCATTGCTAAATAAAACTTCCCAATCATTTTTATCCACTTGGTGCCATATATGTTTCAGTGCCAAGTATCCAAATTGAAGGCTTATAAAATTTTTAAAATTACAGTAATTTAAAATCATGACTGCTAGCGCTTACCCATGCTGGAATTCATCTGTTTCTTTAGGCAGAGAAGTTTGGAAGAAGAAGAGACCTAATTGTCTATTTGTGGTTCAATTTTAAAGCAGCTCAGAAATCAGCAGATCCCTGCAATTCAGCTGTGACAGAGCTAATTTGTATTTATCATAAAGCAGAATGTAGGAGAAACAAATCTATTCCTTGGAGAATGTGCCTGGTATTTAATGACTATCATGTGCATTAAAAATTGAAAAAGACAACAATTCTGTCTTTTTGGACTAACTTATATTGGCTGTGCTCAGGATAGTAAATGAAACAGAATCCAAGGAAGGAACCATATATTTCAATGTCCTCTTTCAGGCTTTTGCCCACATGACTTACTCTCACTCAAAACACAAGATTCATTAGCATATTATAGCATATGTAATTCATTAGCATATTATACTTATCAGCAGTCAGGACTGTTATCTTGTGTCTTTTCTATGCAATCATCCTTATGGCAGAAATGCTTCTATCAGCTACAGCACTGTTTTTTCAATCTGGACCACTTTAAGACTTGTGGACTTCAATTCCCAGAGTTCCCCAGCCAACTATTCTGGGGATTGAAGTCCATAGTCTTAAAGTGGTCCAGGTTGAGAAATACTGTGGTACAAAATAATCCTGTTTTGCATGCCTAGTTTTGCCTGCCTAGGGAAAAACAGCTGATTATTTCCTATCCTAGCACTCATAGTTCAAATCAAAAGTTTGCACTTTCTATTGTGAGCAAAACTTCCCTAAAAGTGTCTCAGTACCAATAGACATTCGATTAAGGACTTGACTGAATGGCTGGATTCATGTATATGACCCTAAGTCAAGCCTGGGCTTTATTGTTCTGTTAATTGTTCAGTCAGGAAAAAAAATAAACATCCTCACATTAATTCGACCAGTTACATTTTAATTTTCCAGCATTCTATGATAATAAACCTGGCAGCTGGCGGGAACTGAATCATTCCTTCTGTTGCCTCAGTTTATATGCTGTTAGTGAATACTCTGTTTATATTCATAGCAAAATTTTGTTGGAGGATTCCTTAATTTTCTCAAAACTTTCATTAAAATGGATGATTATCTGGACATTGCCATTGACATTTGTAACTTGTAAAAAATGTTATATAAACCCACCTAGGCAGCCTAATAATGTTGCAATTATAAGAGAGAGGGGGGAGAGAGGGAGGAAAAGGTGGGGAGAGGGAGAGGGAATGAGAATGCCCCAAGGTCACCTAAGCAGGACTGGAAATAGCACTAACACTTAGGCTTATATTCCACTTCACAATGGTTTACAGCCCTTCTAAGCTTTTTGCAGAGTTAGCATATTGCTTCCAACAATCTAGGTTCCCATTTTATCAGCCCTGAAAGGATGGAAGGTTGAATCAACCTTGAGCCGGTCAGGATCAATCTCCAGGCTGTGGACAGAGTTTTGCCTGTAATACTGCATTTTCACCACTGTGCTACCAAGGCTGTTATTCTCCATCCCGGTGCCCTAAATCAGTGGTCACCAACTAGTGGTCCACAAGAAAATTTTGGTGGTCCGCAGAAAAATTATTTGCATTTTTTATACAGCACTAAAACAGAGGTCCTCAAACTACGGCCCCTGGACCAGATATGTGCAATGAATGTTTGTGTTGCTGCAGACAGTCTCCCCCTTTGAGGTCTTTTTGTGCAGGTTGGAGATTCCAACTTGGCATCTTCTTCAGCCTCCTGGTTCAGGGCTTTGAGCGAAGGCTAAAGGAAAGTGCTGCTGATGGCAAAGAGCCGGAGGGCCGTGTTCCAGTGGACCGCATAATGGCCTGGAACTGGCTGACTATCTCTGCCCACTGAGCCTCCAGGCATTGGCCTTGCACTCCCACAGGTCTTGCTTCTGCTTGGAAAACCTTGCTCTTGGTCCTCAGTGAGGTGTTTCTGCTGAGCCTCCTTCTTGATCAGATCCAATTTGAACTGAGCCACTGTTTTGCCAACTCTTTCTTGTGGTGGCTGCTTAGCTCCAGCAACTGCTTCCTGTTGGGGCCCTAAGGAACCCAGGTGGGCAGGCGAGGAGTGGCTGGGAGGAGAGGGGCAAGTAGAGGCCAGCGAGGTGCCCCTCGACGTGAGTGACATCATGTTGGCCATGCCAATCCAGTCACATGACCATCTAGCTACGTCCCCCGAGCCGGTCATTAGGTAGATCATATTAGCGGTCCGCAGGATTTAAAATTATGAATTTAATGGTCCCTGAGGTCTGAAAGGTTGGTGACCCCTGCCTTAAACTATTCCCCCAAATTCGCTCATTGTGCTACCTACTGTTGTTTTCATGATCAATTGTGGAGAACTTATGTCACAAGAGTATAGCAGGGAGTGGAAGAGGAAGAGAAAGGCTAGGGTGTCTAATGAAGCCAAATGATAAAATGCATGTTGTAATATCAAATGGAATCTCTGCATTATTATACAAATATTGTGGTGTTGTGATGCACATTTTATCATTCCCCCCACATCTGCCTTCATAGACATTTATGACCAGGAACCATGAATTATTTCCAGTTTTTTCAAACTATGATTTTGAAATTGAAATTGTAAATATTACTAACTATGTAAGATTGACCTAATGAACAGAAAGTTTGGTGCTAACTCCGTCTGTAATCTCAGAACATTCTTTAAAATCCTAATGAAAAAAATCAACTGACATGGTCAAAGACATCAAAATAATGTTTTAATCCTCCATCATGCTTCAGTTGCCATTTTATGATTTGCTTCATCTGAGAGTCTTTTCATAATCAGACATAAATGAAGATACTTCTCAATTTCTTCATATCATTTAAAATATTCAAAATATATTTCCAATAATTTTTACACAAGCTTCTTTAAATTCCTGTAGAGAAGTCATACCTCGGAGACAGAATGGTTCATCAGACTTTATGATGAAGAAGGCTGGCACTAAAAACTTCAGGGACAAGTTTTTTTAAAAAACAATGCCTGTTTGGTTTACTGGCTAAGACATCAGCTTAGAAGCCAGGGGACTGTGAATTCTGGTTACAGTTAAGCATGAAAGCCAGTTGGGTGACCTTGGGCCAGTCACTCTCTCTCAGCTCAACTCAGCTCACAGGTTGTTGTCATGAGAAAAATAGGAGGAGGAAGGATTGTTAGGTATGTTCACTGACTTGAATTATTTACAAAAATAAAATAAAACAGAGATTTTTTAAAAACCTAAAATAAATAAATAAAATACTTGGTCAGGGAGATCATATGAGAAGCACCAGATCTACCACAGGGATGGAATTCTATACTTTTCCAGATAGTGGAGAACTCCAACTCCCAGAAGTCCCAGCAATAAAATGAATTCCCATTAAGGGACGTTTAGAGGATTTCAGGCTTTTTTCAGCTTTGATTTAGAATAAACTACTTTGGGGTCAAACTGTTCCAAATGAACTAATGCAGAGAATATAGTCTGCATTGGACAATTTTTCCACAAGTCCTCTTTTATCTTGTTCTCTCTCTTTTTCATGAGATTTCTCATTAGACAATCAGTCATACCTGATGTCAACCAAAGCATGCATTTCGAACCACAAAGATGTAAAAAAGAAAAAAAAAGCCCTTTATTCATCAATGATACATATTATAATTGAACTGATAATTACAGGATTACCATTGTACACATAGAAAACTTTGACAATTATACTGAAGCACCACTAAAAGCTATACTTGTAGGTTTTGTTTTGTACAGAAAAAAGATATATTATTAATTAACTCTTAAGAGCAAAAAGAATCCAATTATACTCTTATCTGCTCTCTTCTCAGCCTGAAGAATTGAAAATCTCTGGAACTCTTATGCCCCAACTCATAACATGTCCTGATTGAACAATAATTGATAGATCTGGTTAAAATGTATTCTGTCGAAAGATGGTGAGCTTTAATAGGAAGGCTTCAATATTAATCCTGAGGGAATTGGAGCTGAAAACCTTGAAGCAAGGATCTCAAATAATAACTTGTGAAGTGTAGAAAGAGTGTTGCTTTAATGAGGCTATTAAATTACTCAGTTAAAAAAAAAAATAGGAAGCAAATTGGACAATAAAGTTCCTCACCTTTACTGTCTGTATACTAATGTGCAGAGAATGGGAAATAAACAAAATGAATTTGAACTTGATATAGAAAGAAAATATGACATATAGATATAGATACAACTGAGACTTAGTGAGTATCTTCCAACCTATTACAACTGAAGGATGTTGAAAAGGAACACAAGCAAAAGAACAGAGAAAAATGTATGTTACGGCAGTTGTATCTATACCTCCTTAGAAAGCTAAAGTAATGAAATTGGCAGAGAACATGGGGTTAAAATTATGAGAGATTTGAGGGAATTTTTTTGAGCCTGGGAATCTGGAGAGACATTTGCAGAACAATGTAGAACCAGAAGAGATGGACCATCCATTTGTAAGCCAACAAAGAGTGAGAGAGACCAAAGGCATTAAGGACAGAAAGTCTTAATACTTGCTGGTAAAAGCAAGGCTTAAATATGCATGTATCTTCTTTTCAAGAGTGTTGATGGCAAATGGAAAATCAGATACAGGTGGACTTCAACTTACAGCAATTCTTACAGACTATTCAAAGTTACAACAGCACTGGAAAGTGACTTATGACCATTTTTCACACAACGGTTGCAGCATCCCCATGGTCACATGATCAATATTCAGATGCTTGACAACTGACTCATATGTATGTATGATGGTTGCAGTCTCCCAGAGTCATGTGATCATATTTTACGACCTTCTGACAAGCAAAATCACTGTGGAAGCCAGATTCAATCGACAACTGTATTACTAACTTAACAACTGCAGTGATTCACTCAACAACTGTGGCAAGAGAGGTTATAAAATGGAGCAAAATATACTTAACAACCATTTCACTTAGCAACAGAAATGTTGGGTTCAATTACGGTCATAAGTCGAGGACTACCTGTATTTTATTTTTTCACACTGGCTGACAAGTGAAGCCAGCAATACCCAGGGTTGTTACTGCTTAGTTACTACAGTTCTTTCTTTTTCCTACAGTGTCATGGGATACCATGTATTTAGATTTTGGTATAGGCTTCCCAAATGTTAAAGGGTTGACTGTTAATTTGGTTGTTTTGCATCTTTTGGTGAAAATGGCTCATTTTCATACCATTGCATTGTTTTCACATATGCTTTCCAGTACAACATATGTGTGCACCTTCAAGCCACTGTTAACTGATTTTCAGGATTCCCACCAGAGGTGGTATTCAGTAGGTTCTGACCAGTTCTGGATAACCGGAAGTGGAAATTTTGAGTAGTTCGGAGAACCAGCAAATACCACATCTGACTGGAGATTTTACAGTGTCCTTCCCCTGCCACGCCCACCAAGCCATGCCCACAGAACCAGTAATAAAAAAAATTTAAATCCTACCACTGGTTCTCACTATGTAGCTGCTGATATTAGCCTGGTAGTTTTTCATTTAAAACAGCTATCCTCAATGAATATCTTCCCAGTATCTTACTGGTCTATGTCCACTGTTCTCCATAGACTCTTCCAATCTGAAGGGAACTTGTTTCGATGCCAGACACAGAAGGAGTTTGACACTCCACTCTATATCTTTGATACTAGAGACTGCTGAGAGGAGGGATGTCTGCCTTAATCCCTATGATACCTAGAATCTTATTGCATTCCCATGAAATAAGAGTAGAAGGGAGCCCATTTTCTAGAATCCTTCCTCTCCTGGCTATGAGGAATGAGGACCCGATTTCAATTGCCTGACTCCTTGTTTTGGGATGGGAAGGGACCTCTGTGGTTACTGAGGAGGAGGAAGAAGGCAGAGACTGGGGATAGGGAGAAATTTTCTGAATCTGAGAATAAGAAAGAACCTTGGGAAACAATGCAATAATAGACAGTCTATTCACCCAGTTTGTAATAAACATATAGGTAGCCCTCATTCAACCAAGAGAGCAAGAAAGGGGATTAAAGGCATCATGAAAATGGAATAAGTGTTAGACCCCCTGGGAATGGTACATTTAGTAGCCTAGAGAGGATGTTAGAAAAGTCAAAGCTTAAAATGATTTGTAATTGGAAAAGGATGCCAAGAACTGCAAAAAGGATTCCATCAAAATGAAAGAATGAAAAATAGGGAAGCTGACAAAAAGAAATGTTGAATGGCCAGCATTCTTATATGAAAGTCATCTATATTATTGGTATTTAACTTTCACATTGGTTCTGCTATCATAGAACTGTGTTAGGTGATCTTGCCAATCACCTAATTTTATTCTATTTTTGTTCTAATTCCTGCCCTTTCTGATGCAGAGGTACTCTGTCTCAGTGACTGACTGAATCTCATCCAACAAACTTTTTGACAGCAAGTTTGATATGAAGTGATATAGATGAACATCAGTTATCCCACATGAAGTTAGCATGCTATTTCATATAATTTCTGTATAGGAAATCTATCATATTTTAAGGATTTACACATTAATATTACAATAAAAAATACAAAATCAAAGCATTATTTCAAGTGGGTAATGAAAGCATTTTAAAATGGATTAAAGTTTCCAAATTGTCTCAACTTACAATTCTACAATGGATTTATAGTGATTTACAACATACTATTAAACACATTTAATTGTAAGTAAGTTTTATTTAATTTGAAGAATCCTTTGTGGGATAGAGATAGGGGGGTGTGTGTGTGTGTGAGAGAGAGAGAGAGAGAGAGGGAGAGAGAGTAGGTAGATGATAGATGAGAGGAAGGGGATACAGGGATAAAGATAGAGAGATGATAGACAGAGTGGCAGACACAATTTGCTTCACATATAAAACTTATAAAAGTTACTCCTAGAGCCTGATGGAGGCAGAATATCTAAAACTACTTTATAATTACCTTTTAAGAAGGCACCATTCCAGGAATTTGGATGCATTTATTCAGCTGACATACAAGGGAACAATAACTTAGTTTGCTCATTCCCTCTGAAGATATTCGATGAGATCATAGCATCAGAAAGAAATCTGTCAAATCACTATCTTATTTTTTTTTAAAGCCTCTCAGACTTAACTCCAGTATTTGCAGCCCCTTTATAGCTTTGTTTTCCTGGTAACAAGGCCAATCATGTTTTTATTGCTTGATGTTTCATGTTCATTTCCTTTATCAGCAAGTTCTTCTGGGTCTGTACTAATGTAGAAATATCCCATGATGGAGAAAATAACAAAGACGATAAAAAGGAGCATGGCAAAAAGGATAAATTCAGCCCACTGGAGAAAGAAAAGATTAAACAAAGCATTACTTCCATTATTTATTTGCTTACAACACTTATGTCCTGCTCTTATTCTGATAATACAATGCAAACATATTTCACTTCTGACACATTTGCCTGAACTTGTAAATTGTACAGTCTGCCTACAAATTATCTGGAAGATGTAAACAGCATCTGGGTTGTGGGAAGATGTACATGTATCTCTGGAATGATTAATGAAATTCTGTACATGTAGAACAATACCTGTAGTATGTTGTTTGAAAATAATTTTGTAATATTAATTTTTTTCCACTATAAAACAGGCAAAAGTAATTTATCTGGGGTTGCTGATTAGAGTCCTTTAACTTCAAGCACTTTATATAGCCAAGCCTGTTTAACTTCAGCATTATAACCCCATTGTGGGTTTTCACTTTCTCTCATCTCAATTCATCTCACAGGGTTGTTCTTGTGGGAAAAATAAGAAAATGAAGGTGCATTGGATATGTTTGCCTCCTTGAGCTATTTGTAAAAATAATAAAGGTAGGATCAAATAAATGAACCAATTAAATAAATAAATAATGCAGATTATTTTCAGGATCAAAAGAATGTTGTATTGCAATTCAAATATATAACTCCTCAAACTTTTTTTTTCCAGACTTGATTATGAGAATCCTTTCATTCTTCATCCTTTCATGAAGAACTGTTTCACCAATTCACCAGTAGACTGATTAAAGAATAATTCACCATTTCTCTAGTCCAGCAACAAAATGGCTAAAGAGAGTACTGACCAGTGACCAGAGAAACAAACTGTCAAGGCATTGCCTATAACAAATGAAGCATAGCAAATGGATTGTAAAATATTGCTTGTGCTGACAGAGATTGGAAAACACTACTTTGAAATGAAACATGAAAAGATTAGAATATTAAAAGCAACACTGTTTATTCCTGCTTTACAAATTAAAAAAAGAGAAAACTTTCTTTTGTAACTCCCAAGTGGTTAGGATATGTTATTAAATATGAGAAACAGTTTCAGGTGGGCAATAATAATTTCTTTCACATGAAATCACATGAAACAATGTCAAAGATCACATCAAGGATATTTTTGGGATAATTTAGGGCTGTTATATTTAAACAACAAATATTCAGTTGATCCCGAGATAGCAGCAAAGATATATTTTATCATTAGCATTTCTGCTCTCTAGTGGTTTTCTTGATTTATGCATCCAGTTATGGTAACCACAAATAGAAATACAAACGAGTTTAGCAGTTCTCATCAAAAACAGAATTTTGTGCTGGGAGCTGTGCAGGGGTGGGATTCAAATTTTTTAACAACTGGTTCTGTGGGTGTGTCTTAGTTGGTGGGCATGGCTTGGAGGTCAACTCAATGGGCGTGGCCAACTCAATATCACTCACATTGAGGCAAGCATCTCCTCACCTGGCCTCTCATGACTGTGGGGATTCTGCAACAGTTGTAAGTCTAAAAAATGGTCATAAGTCACTTTTTTCAGTGCCATTGTAACTTTGAATGGTCACTCCACACAAGCAAAGTATCAGCAAAGGAGGGGGGGAAAACTCCAGAGAAGTTCCTGAGACAGGAAGTCTAGTCCTGCCAAGAATGTAATAAGGGTTAACAGAGAGGCAGTTTCTATAAGCAACACCAGAATGTTTCCTTCCTGCCTTCTTTACAGGATTAGGCCAGTAATTCCTTCTAACAACCGGTTCTCCAAACTGCTTAGAATGTTAACAACCTGTTCTACGGAATAGGTGCGAACTGGGAGAATCCCACCTACCTTTGAAGGGTAGCAGTATATCCAGAAATGGGCAAAAATTTAGTGTGCATAGAGTGTTTGTTCTGCAAAAGAGCTTTCACAGGTTGGAAAATTATTGTGTAAGAATCTGATTCTGCAATTTAGGAGAAATTTGGTGGTCTTGACACACATGTAAATTGGCTCTTAGAAGTCTTGAACAATTTATTGAAAATAAAAGATAAAGGAGATAGAGTATTACTTAATGTGGGATAGGTTTTATCAATGGTTAGAGATAAGAGGGAGAAGTTAGATGAAGAAAGAGTATTGTTATGTTCAAGTAAAACATGAATGTTGTTTATAACTATAAGTATGCTAATGTAATCTATAGGATTACAAATAAGCTAATATAGTTATAAATATGGTTAAAATCATTTTGTTGTACCTTTACTATTGCTATCAGTATATATGTTACTATTTCTTTTTTTTTTCTTTTGTAAAATGGAATGCCCGGACAATACACTGTAATCAAAATACTTATATATAAGTTTTAAAAAACTTGACTTAAAAAAAGAAGTCTAGAACAATTTTTTATCTTGTTTTTTTGCTAGATCTAAGCATCCCGTGGGCTGAATCCAGCCCCTGGCCTTGAGTTCACCCTTGATTTATATGAAGTGTTATTTTTTTACCAATAAACACCCATTATTACTGGCACTAACTGAAAGAAATGGGTAGTAGATAGTCAATCCTGGCCCTAAGGTGTTTTGTTTTTTTTTGAGAGTGGATACAGCTAGAAGTGGAATTAACAGCATTCAATTGTAACATCTGCTTTGCTGCCTAATTAGTTAATTGCTCATTTGTTCAATGGCCTTTCTCTCTCATTTGTGCAGGTTAATCAGCCACTATTGTGATACCTTTCTTCCTCTCAGTATAAGTTACTTACAAAGTTATTTCTGCATTTATGACATATCTTTGGAAGTCAAGTGTCTTGATCATGCTTTTTAGTGTAGACAATCAGTCTTTCTGCCTGGCAATTTTAATTTGGTTATTATTCTAAGAATTTGATTTCCATTATGTGCACTATTACCTGCCTGTGTTCTAGAGAATACTAATTTATTAGATATGTGGATATGTGCACACAATATATCAAAGCTAATTCTGTCCTCACCCACTCAATGGCCCAGTTTTATAGTATAGTAGTCCTGTGACAAATATGGATAGGCCCTACGAAAGGCATAACACATTAATATGTGATTAATTTAGCTATGGCTCATTCAGATCAATCAGATCCAGTTGATCCAAGATAAATCCATTTAGCTTGGAATTACACAACAAATTAAACAGTTAATTCCATGAGTTGGTTTTATGTAACATGTTCATCTAAAAGAGGGGTGTCAAACTCACATCATTATGGCAGCATCATGTGACATATCAGGACTTTTCCCCCCTTTGCTAAACTAGGCATGGGCATGGTCAGTGCATGATGCATCTGGCCCATGGGCTGCAAGTTTGACAGGCCTGATCTAAAATATGGTTGGCTAAATTGCAATTCAGGGTATTTTATGAGAATCCTGATAAAATAGCAGAAGTGTTTGCTCCTGTATTTTAACAACTGAGTGAAAGAAGAAGTGTTTGGGCAAGGGAATCTTTTTCATTTCTTGCAACACAATCACAAAGATAAGGAACTTCCAGTTGATATGTTGGCTATCTGTCTTGGAATAATCAAGCTAGTGAGTATAAAACATGTACCAGTTTGTAAGAAAGGTAGGAAGAGTCTGATGAAATATATTGTTGAAAAGGACATGAAGGAACAATGAAGTATACCCATCTAACTGTGGGTTCGAGGGAAATGGGTTAACATCTGTTCAGTTGTGAAACTCACTAAGTGATCAACCTCCTGACCTTCTCATATTTTCTTGCTGCAAGAGAAAAAAATGTGATAAATTTATTTCAAGGAACTGAGTAATAATATATGCTAGTCATACCTGTACCAGAAGTGCAGACTGGGCAACAATGAGCACAATCATGTTTCCAAAGGCCACAGTTAACAACCAGCCAGCTTGCAACACAGATTTCATACTAACAGGAGCCTGAAAAGTAGAAGGCATAAAACATTCTTAATTTTTTTTGAAAATTGGTGTTCAATATTCCCATTCAGTACTACCCTGGGACCTCCTTTGTCAAAGAGGAACACATTGTGGTTCTGAGCCCATGGTCCCTTCAGCATTCAATAATTCCTGCAGTCAAATATGCCAATGGATTCAGTGGGAGAACAATTACCATTCTGGAACATTTTTAAGTGATCTGTTCATACTAATCAGGAGAATGATGGCTCACTTATAATATCTTTGAAAATCACTGTTTGATGCTACAGTTATTGAGGGATGAAGACATGTGGGTGAATTCATTTCAAACCATTATCAGAATATGGCAACTTGAGAAGAGGAGAATTCTGAAACTCAGCACATTGTTTTTCTCCCCTCTGACAATGTTCACATTAGCAGTAGTCCCCTACCTATATCCAGTGAAGATTCCCTTTATAATCTCATAGGTTCTGCAACAAAAGTCTTGGAAATATGTGAAATTGAAAAAAAAAAATCCAAGAAATGGGGAAATCTAACATAGCGTCTGAATCAATTTGTCCTTCATCTTGCTTTTTCATTGTCCCAGGGTACATCCGGATGTCTTAGATAAGTTGTTTTAATGTTTTATGGCTACTTTATATTATTTATTGCTGGCATCCAGATTTCTAAATTGTTATGTAAATAAACTGATTTCTGCTTGTGAGAAAATTGCAAAGTGTACATATTTCCAATAATCAAGTATATCAAGACTGGTCCATCTTTTGGCCTAGCAAAACAGCGCTATTCAGACTAGCAGTAGCTTCCTGGAGTCTCAGGTAAAGTTGGTTTGTTTCTCTCATCTCCTGACTTTGATCCTTTTTTAAAAAGTTGGATACACCTGGATTAAATGTGGGATTGTTAAAGCATTTACTCTGCCCCTGCCACTTTGCCACTACATGTGTATGAACTGATCCACAAGTATGTCAGCACAATGAAACATTGTGATTAAGAGACATTTGAGAGAAAGAGCACATGGCCCAACAAAAGCCTGCTTCCAATTATCTTTCCTGCCATGTGGTTATAAGCCTTGCGTATTACTATTTAAAAAGAAAAAATTGAAAGGATTATTCGGGATTATTTAGCATAAAACAAATTAGTTTTTCCAATTGTGTAATAAATTGTAAATCACCTATTGTGACAGTTGTTAATATTTCTCCTGATTCCTGGAACATAGAAGGTTATTCCAAGAGGCTATTGTTCCTACTGGACTTCTAATTTCTATCGATTTCACCTTATTTATACTTCAAAACATAGTTTGCCATTTTTTAATAGGATCTCAATTTTTTTTATTCGAAGTGTTCATCTTTTATGATCCACAGAAAGAGTATCTCCTTTTCTTCTTCTTTTTTTTTTAAAAAAATACCTTATTTGACATCAAAACAGAACACCAGCAAATTACCATGTTTGTACACAATCAATACTGCTATATAAAGTCACTCCTCATTAGTAAGTTTGTCATTCAGCAAAATGGCCTAAGCAATCCACATGACTGAGGGAAACTGCAAAAATCACCTCATCTCATTCAGATAAAGTTTCCTTTATCTGAATGAGATGAGATAAATGCATGCTTACATGCTGGAGTAAAAGATATCTCTTTGATTGTTTCTTGTCCTGCCCTCTAGTGTTTTGGATAATAATTTGACCCCTCTTCTTTGCGGCAGCCCCTCAAATACTGGAATACTGCTATCACGTCACCCCTAATTCTTCTTTTGTTTAGAATAGCCAAATCCAAATCCTGCAGCCATTCTTCAAATGCTTTAGTTTCCATCCAGCAGTATCCCTCACATGCCTTCCACAGAGTAAGTCCCATCTTGGCCAGGTTTGATAAGTCCAAGTACCTGCTTACTTCTGTGTACCAGCAGTATACTGTGGCAGAATATTTGGTCTTTTAATTTATTCATTTGTTTTGTTCTTTTAACAGGAAAAAATGTAAATCTACAAGGTCAGTAACCCCAGAACTGGGAAAAAGTGTCCCACCCTTGTCCCTTGTGTTGTGCATCCTGGTATTGTGTCTTAGGATGAGAAATAAAAAAGAATCAAAGACAGGATAGCTAGAAAAGTCCCAATTTTGCAGGACATCTCTGAAAATTCAACTCAAAACTAAAAGAGTTAATTTTCTAGAAAGTAGTTCATATTGCCTGTTTCAAAAGGTGAGAATTATTTTAACCCCAACAAGCCATTCAATGGTTTTAGACTAAAAATAAATTGCAGATAGGGTTAGGCTGATGTTTCCACAATACATTTAACATGGCTAAGTGTATTGAATGAAGAGGACCAATTTCTAGCTTCAGGGTCTCAATTATGTTTTATGAAATGTTTTTCATACACACAATTAACTTCAAATCCTTTTTGTTTTTAGAAGTATGAAATCGAATATGATTGTTAGCATTAAATTTGTGGGAGGTATTCTTAGACCATGTAACATGCCATACCAGCTATAATTAAGCATCTCTGGTTGCTTTGATGAAGACATCATCAAAAAGCAGTACTTAGACTGATCAACAGAGACTGCTTCGTCCATCCCATAAGATGCTGGCAGAGTCACCAGATGGCTCACCCAGGGACACTCTCCCCCAGCCTTCAGTAAAGAGCAAATATCTGAAGAAGGCAATCTTGTAAACAGAAAGAAATATTGGACAGAGACATGAGTATTATGATTCCTAGATCAGTGCTTCTTAATCTTGGCAATTATAAAAGGTGGTTGGGGAATTCTGGGAATAGAAGTCCACAGCTTCAAGTTGCTAAAGTTGAGAAACATTACCCTAAGCCATAATCTCAGGCATACTTATTCATTGATCACCCAAGATTAAATCGGGTCTTGACTGAGGTGCAAACTACACTGACCTTGACATTTAATCTCTTTGGACTTGGTTTTTGGCAGACAACCTTTTGCACTCTTTCATTTTGATCTCTTATTTACTAAGGACTTTGGATTCAGGATGTCTTCCTTGTATGAAGTCCTAAGAACTGTACCTGGGAGTAAGAGAAAGCAAGGCCTGAAATGGAGAACATCACTTCCCCAGATGACATTAACAGATACTGTGGAATCTGCCATGAAATATGGACACTGTTAGCTGGAATATCTTCTATCTTCCATGCTTGGAGTTCCTCTGTAGAAGCCTGATTGGGAGTAAAAGAAGGCATGTTGATGATGAAGTAACCAGTCCACATTAATGCAGAAGTTAGAATGCAGTGGGAGAAAACTTTCATTCTTAAAATTATAGCAGGGCTCTTCTTTTGAGCCCACTGAAGAATTATGTACTTACTATTTGGACTGCAATAAAGTCATTATTTCAAATGTCAAATAAAGCATGAGCAAACTCCATTTTTATTAGCAAGGTGTGGCATTGCTTATGAGATGTTCTTAATCATCATATAGGGAGAGGGAATGAGGTTTATCTTAAAATCTAAAAGAGGTGAACAGCAGTGATGGGATTCAAATAATTTAACAACCGGTTCTCTTCCCTAATGATTTCTTCAAACAAACCAGTTTACCACACTATTCAGAAAATTAACAACTAGTTTTCCTGAACTGGTACGAACTGGCTGAATCCCACCATGGTGAACAGTAATTACATTACTCATTGGGCTGTGAGGAAATGTCAGGAATCCAAAGAAATTGGGAGTTGAGAAAAAGATTGGTCATTGAAAGTAGCACTCCTAATCATTTACATTCTATTGGTTATCCAAACTGCTACACCATTATGCATCATTCACTTTCTTTGTGCACACCGCATAAAGTTGAATAGATTTACAGTAGAGTGAAGTTAATTACAGCAGGCAGCTTCGGACAAAATCAGTGATTTTATAAATAATAAGAACAGATATATATAATGAAATGAAATACTACCAAGAGAAAATTAAAAATGGGCCAAATCAGATGGCATCAGTGGCAATGTTTTACCATTCTGAGATATGCTAATGAACACTTGGTTAATCACAGTCTTATAATCTAGATTCCCCATTCCTCTGGGTGCAATGCACATAACTACAAAAATTAAGATGCAATTACTTAAAAGTTCTGATTTTTTTGCCCAATCCAGAATATGATTATTTGCAGGTAAAGGTTGTTTCAATATCCAACACAAATAATTAAAATATGAATGAATAATGAGTGCACCAACATGGGATACGTTTTCTCTCAGATGTTGTTCTATTATCCTTTATCATTGATATAGGTTAGACTCCAACAACCTTTTATAGATCACATGTGTATAATATGTGTTCACACTGCAGCTTCTGTAAAGTATTAGAAATCTAATGCCCAACAAGGGAACAATTTCTGTATGAAATATCCAATTTTTGCAATTTGAGAGATCTATTTCTCTACATGAAAGACAAAGCTTTTAGAGCTTCAGAGCTTAGGGGAAATAAAAGTGAGTGATTTGAGTTTATTGGAGAAGGCGTTGTGTATAGAAAGTGTATAGAGAAATATTTCTCCCTCTTGCATAATACTAGTTTTCAAAAACCTGAAGTGAAATTGATTGACAGGAGAATCCAGCCAGTCAAAAAATATGTCTTCATTCAACTGATGCTCTAAGGCTATATTGATTGTCATTTGGCTTACTTTTCTTTAGTTGATTCAATAATGTTTCCTTGATGCTCTTGTTAGATACAAAATTCCACTGAACCTCAAGGTCATTTTTCAAAGTAAGGATCGACCTAATGTCAAGACTTTTCTTGAATCCATCATTTCAAGACTTTCTTTTAAAATTTTGATTAATTTCAACAGGAAATTAATCAGTGGATTTACTTAGGAATCCAACAATAGACTATCAGCAATAGGCTGCAGGGCTTGGTTCCAAGCCTACTTGGAATATCGAAATAGCAATAGACTTAAGGCTAGGTCACACTGGCCGACGGATGCAAAACACATGCAAAAAGGACACAGCGGACGAGCAAATTTTCGGGGGTGGCTCCATCCGTTGTCATCCGCTCCAAAAAGTGGCAA
>BHFT01006821.1:0-23396 GCA_004320025.1 Laticauda laticaudata | reverse complement strand
TCTCATTGGTTGGGGGTTTGGCTGTGTTCTGATTGGTAGGGGGGTTGGCTGTGTTCTGATTGGCTGGGGGTGTGTTAAGTGTTTGTGTCTATAATCCAGGAACAGGGATGATGGATCCTTGTTTGAGTTTGAGGCCCAGGTATGTACCACCTTTATATATGAAACATCCTATCTAATCACACAAAATCTTATTGATAAAATGGCAAGTTTGTACAAAATGTAATGTGATCCTGCACCCTAGAATTCCTGAGAGGAGTTCTTATTCTGGTAGAGTAGTTTGCATGAGAAGACACTAAATTATACCATGTCTCATGATTTGTTATGACAGTGTAAACAGGACATATGTTAAAAAGAGAATGCTGCATTTTAAATATTTGGGTTTTGGCTGGAAATAGTTGCAAATTTTATTTTATTTTATATCAAAGAAAATAGATGACATTATGGAATAAATGGAAAAAGAAGATTTTTTGTTTGCATCACTGGGTGTACATTGAAAGGATGTTGTAGGTTCTTCACTCAAGTGACTGCTAGGGAGATTGGGTTTACCATTTTACAAATTACTGACTTACTGGACAGAGTGTATTGATAAATACTCCAGCCCCTTATGAGAAAACAAATTGGTGAGCTTAATCATCAATTACATCCCTACCTTCTGAACCCAATGATGAAACACCAGACTTATCTTAGATTTTCTGTGAGGTGGATGCACTTTTACACAAAGCACTCTTCTGTAGCCTCCTATCAGTTGGTCTTTTATAAACCCCTAGTGGCCTGAATTGGGTCCAGAGGGATTCTTATAAATTAGGGTAATGCTCAAATGAGCTTCTTGACTTTTTTATGACCAACTTCCCATTTTTTTAATGAACAGAATAATGTTTGGGGCAAGAAGTTTGATTGGGCTCCAAGGAGCTGCTACTGGGCACAAGGTTGCCAATCCCAGCAACTGATACCTATTCTGATGCTATCTGTATCTCTTTCCCACTTTGGTTGGCCCATCCTGCATTCCTGTCTAGTGAAATGGCTGAATGGACTGTATATTCTACCAGTACATTTTTCACAGCAGTGGTGACATGAGGTGCTCCATTCAAAATCCAAGAAAGAAATACTTAGACTCTTTAAGTTAGAGAAAAGATGATATTTTACTGAAAATGAAGTGGTAGCAACCAAAGAATTCTGAATCTGAGAAATTAGGCGCGCAAATCACATATACAAAGTGATGGAAGTGTTCCCACCCCAATAGTTCAGATGAAACTTCCAATTAGAAATTGTGAATATGATCATGTGGGCATCTTCAGGTGATGATGAGGCCTCTTCCGTTGACCTTGGCATATATTTGATAACGGGTTGCAGTTGCCAGAGAAAGAAAAGCTAAGCGAGAAATAGAAACCTAACTCTGATGTTGCTCCCCCCTCCTCATTTACACAACAGAAAAAATGTAACACCTCCAGCACACTTCCCAGACTCATCTCCTCCTCCCCCCCCCCATTTCTTATGACAGTCGAAAGATCAAAGCGATAGTAGAAGATCTTGAAGGCTGACAAGTGGTGAATTTGTCTTCCTATTTGCATAAGCAGGATTTCTATCAATTTCTACAACAACCTCAACCAATTAAATAACCAATTAAATAACCTCAACCAATCTTTAAAAATTGCACTTGTGCTTCTTTTCCCCATCTCTTTCTAGTCCATGTAACTTTGTTTAATTTTAGTTAATATCCAATCTACAATATTACTAAAAATAAATAAGGCTAAAACCAGATTATGTTCACTTATTGCACTTCATGTGCATTGCTGGGTAAATAACTTTTTATGCACAGATACATTATGCAAAGACTTAACTCTGGAGAAAGCTGTAATACTGGGAAAGGTGGAAAGGAAGAGAAAAGAATGACCAGCAGCAAATTAGATGGACTCATTTATAATAGTGAGCACTATACCATTGGAAGGTATAAAAATTCACATTAGGAATAGATCATCTTGGAGAAAATCTATCTTTGTGGTCACTAAGAGTACACAACAAATTGATAGCACATAATCATCATCAAAAAACCTTTTAAAAATTCTGGTGAGTGCCTGGGTTATGAGCACTACAATAATGAAATGTAAATAACTGAAGAAATCTAGTGAGAAATCATTACTTTCGAAAATCATGACATATTATGCAAAAATAACATTCAGGTTCTTGTTATGAAATAGTGAAACATAGAAGATACAGTTCTAATCGGGGTGGGCTTGAATAATTTTAGCAAAGGGTTGCTGGGTGGGCATGGTCATGGTGGGCATGGCCTAGTTGGCCTCCTGCACCATGGTTGGGGGGATTTGCCCTCACCTCACACTGGGCTCTGAAGGCTTTCCTCAAGCCTCCGGGAGGGCAAAAATGTCCTCCCTGGGCTCCAGAGGCTCTTTGGAATGTGGAAACAGGCCCATTTCTGGATTTCCCGAACTTCTGGCAGGCCCATTTTTCACCCTCCCCAAGCCTCCGCATGCACCCTGCACTTACCTGCATCCAAAATGGGCCACTTGGGGACCCCTGGGAGGGGCAGGGCAGGGTGGGCAGACCAGTCAGGAGTGAGATTTGGGGGTTCTCTGAACTGCACAGAACCTCAACTAGGGGCTCTCCCAAACTCCTGCAAATCCCCAGCAACCCACCCCGGTTCTAATGCAGAAAAAAACCCCTCAAGGTTTCACTTTAATTGGAATAATAGTAGCTCCCTATACCTTGCATGCCTCACAGTATTTCAAGGCTAGACAAATGTAGAAGAATTTTATGCAGCTTTCCTATCAGTTGTCCCCACATCTGCATCCATTCTAGGTTTCAACAAACCTGTCTGATTTCATCAAGGGAAAACGCAATACAGTTTGAAATCAAAATTAAACCCTGATATTGGTTTCAGATTATAAAGGGGAAAGAATAACAAAATTTTCTGTACACAAAGCAAAAACACTTCTCTTGCTTTTTCTATAGTTAAACATCTTTCACCATCATGTTAGAAATTTGCTGGGCGGTTGGACTAGATGACCTCCAAGGCAGTGGTGGGATTCAAAATTTTTTATTACCAGTTCTGTGAGCGTGGCTTGTTTGGTGGATGTGGCTTGGTGGTCATGTGACTGGGTGGGCGTGGCCAACTCGGAAAGATGGTGTGGTACCTTGCTGCAAGGGATGTCGAGTTGGCCACACCCAGTCACATGACTGATGTTGCAAAGACAGGATGATTTTCATTGTACCTTCTCCCCTCCCCACTCCAGCCTTGGGCTGACAAAAAAAAAAAAGCCCAACTAAAGATCACGACTACCTGCTGAGTCTGCCTGCCGAATGGGTTTTGTTTTGGGGTGGTTTTTGTTTTGTTTTTTGCCAGAAGCCCCTTGGAGATAAATTTGCACCGCCAAATCTTACTGTACCTCATTGTTGCGGTGCTTCCTGTTGCTGCTGTGGGCACTGCTGCAGCCATCTGGAGAGCAAAAGTAGCAGCCGGAGATCAGTAGCCGCCTCTTTCGCAGCGCAGAAATCCTCCTTGAATCGGCTGGCTGATTTTCTCTTTCTCTGCCTGTTTATTTTGTAATGGCCAAGGGGGAGGAGACCAGCTGCCAAAGGGGTAGCTGCTCGAGGCAACTCTTTTGCGATTTCTAGTCGCCATCCTTTGGGCATAAATCCTCCCCTAACTGGCCAGGGCAAATGAGCGATTGGGTGACCGGGTCAAGGGTATGGCCAGACAAGGGTTGTCACTGGTTTGGCAACCTGTTAGGAATGACAGTTGGGTTGGCAATCTAAAAACCAGGATAGTCATATAATACTGTTGTATCTTTAAGAGAATGTTGTAATTGTGATTGGCTGAGGTTCCTCCAATGGCCATAAGATGGAGCCAGAAAACCTCATTTGTTCTTTTTGCACTTCCTTTGTTTTCCTCTTGCCTTTTGCCTTTTGCCTGATCGTCATTCTCTTTGAATTGCTGTGAGTCTTGCAACTATTTGCAACTCCGTTTACTGAACTTTGTTTATGATACTGGTAAAGAAAAGGACTTTGTTTTTGGATTATCCCTGGACTGATTTGTTTGAATACTAACTGCTTTAACTGCATATGATTTGGACTGTTTGTTGGAGCTTTGTTTACCTGTTTACACGAAGTAAAACTTACATTTTACTATCAAGTGTATCTGTGTGCTGGTTGTTGTTATTCATCACCACTCTCACTATGTATCCCTGAGTGCACTCATTCTCCCAATGGGGCTATACCTCACACTGGTTTTGGGGCCCAGACTCAGATAACTGATAGTTAGTGTGAATACACAGTACCATATACAGACAGCTGTCTACTGTTTAATGTGGGTTACTGTCCTGGTAAAGATGGCACAATACCTGTCCACAAGTCTATCACTTATAACCTGGTTGGATAGTTATTACTATTAGGAAATGTTTTTCTTGTGGGGACTAGGGGACATATAGCTAGATTCTGTAAGAAGGAGCAAATGACAGAATAACTATTTTATATTCAGTGTATCTGTGTGCTGGTTGTGTGTTATTCATCACCACTCTCACTATGTTTCCCTGAGTGCACTCATTCTTCCATCGGGGAATACCTCAACACAACCCTTCCAACTCTGTTCCTATTCAGCTGGAATCTGCCTTCTAAGTAACTGAAGGCCATTATCCCATGTCCTGGACCTGGACAATGAAAAAACAGCTTTTTTTCCATGTGTTCCCTCTTCCAAACCTCAAAAAGTGTATCATAGATCTTCATTTAGATATTCTTTCAAGACTGCACATCCTTTAGTCCCTCCTTGAAAGATTTAATTGCTAATGGGATTCTTATTATTTTGCTTTCATCAATTTTAGTTTTCCTGTTTTTTTTAAAAGAGATGCCTAGTGCTGAATATAGTATTCAAGCTATGATCTGATTGATGCAAAATATACATGAATGATTACTTTGTATGGCTTGGAAGCTCTTCTTCTATTGATGCAACTTCAAAACTGCCTTTGCTTTTTGAAAAACTGATTCTATTCACTTTGCCATAAACTTTAATTCCAATATCCTTGTCATGCACGCTAATAGTGAACCTCTCCCCATAGAGTTGTATATTTCTTTTTGGGGGTTTTTTTGTTTTCCTAAGTAAATAACTGCACTTCTGTGACACCTGCATGGAACTAACTAATCTGTAGTTTCTCTATGTTAAGCTAGAGGCAGGGTAAATCTTTCTTCAGTCATTCAGAAATTCTCAATAGTCCTCAAGGTCGAAGTTCTCAATGAATAGAAATTTAATTGCTTGATTAGCAGATTACATCTATAGCCTAGGATGCTATCAACCTGGCTCTGGCTTTCATCTCACTCAATATCAGTAGTTATTCCTTTGAGTTCTAGTCCTGCGTTAGGCACAAAACCAGCTGGCTTAGCTACTTTCTACCAGGCCTAGGAAGGAGGCGAGGCTAACCATTTCTGAAATACATTGCCAAAGCAATAGCAATGAAAACCGGACATGATCGAATGGGAAAAAAATGGTTTCTGTCAAGCTTAAGTTGACATCCTTTAGCATTCTTCACAATTGCCTGGTGGGTACCTTATTCTTTTATCAAAAACCAAACAAACAAAAACTCCTGAGTCCAATACAATTAATGTAATTTTGCTTTTTCTTTATCTCCTTTTGTAATATTCACTGAGCAGCTGGTATATTGTTTCTTTTCTCCTTTTGTTATTCTGAACTAACTGAATTGTCCCCTTTTTAGTTCTTTAGCATCCTTTTCTAATCTCCACTCATTCTAAGCTTTAGCTTTCTTGAAACCATCTCTATAAATCCAGGCTGTATATATACACTTTGGTGACCTTCTACCTCCTGTGGTGACCTTCTACCCCATTTGATTTTCAAATCTACACTAACCTTTTTATGTATCCACACTTGCTTCTTCCATGTTTTTTCCCTAACTGGTAGTGTTCTGCTTTTATAGCATCTTTCCTTTGTGAGAGTTCTTTCTTCAAAGTTTATCTTACCATGGAATTCTTATTATTGCTCTGACTTTATTTAAATCTGCTCTCTGGAGTCCCTCTCTACATCTTCAGTGACATTCTGTTCTTGTTTCCATTAAAATCAAGAACTGCAGCATTACACAATAGTTTTCCCCAATATTCTTGCTACTTCTACCTTATTGATTCCATCTTTCTTATTGGTTAGGCTCATTTTCTTGCTAGCCTAGAGAAACCTATCAGCATGTCAGGTCAAGAATTGTGGGAAGAACCATGCATGTCAGAGTTTGTCACTCAATAGAGATGAAGAAATCCACAAGGCCTCTATTACTACTACTTGCCACTTAGAAAGATCTGCAATAGAGTCTGGAGAGCCTCAGAAGATCTGCAGCTCCTGGCCTTGATTGACTGTTATAAAATGAACACCAGTATTGTATTCTCAATCCCAAAACAGCTTGAAAGCAGGATGTATGATGAACTAAAAAAGAATGGCAAAGGGCTCATGGATTCAGTTCCAGGGAAGTTATTGCTAATACTGAATGGGGAATTGATTGACCATATCTAGTACACATGCCATTCATACACACATACCTGGCTATAACTATCCTGTCTAGCTGCTCATTCTTAGCTACAATTGATAACAGATCAAAAACTTAATGTCTTATAAAATTATTATCTATGTACCTCAACTAGGCAAAAGGAAACTTCTCTAAACTGCCAAGAAACTGCCTCATTAACAGTGTATTAAAATTCATCTCATTACTCAGAGTAGATAATAAATTGTAAACAAAACAGATGTTCTAATTTTTTAAAACCATTAAGTTCTACGTCTGGTACACAAGGGGAAGAGCCTGTCTAGGGTGCACATAAGGTGCTCCTTGAGATATGAAACATTTCTTCTCTCATGCAGCTGGATCAGACTCCCATCCATTCTCCTAAAATATATTTTATGAACCTAGTTAATAGCAATTTATATAAATATACATGTAAAATATAAACACATACAATGCATATGGAGAAAATAAATAACAGTTAACTATGCATTAAATACATCAAATATGCTTGCTAATATTATAATAAAGTATAAGAACAATATCTGAGAGTATAGGATTGACACAAGTCAAATTTTAAGTTTAATATTTGGGAAAGACATTTGGGAAAGGCCGTAGTCATACTCCGTACCCATCTTCTATTGATCTATAAGCAGACAGAATGACCAGAAGACTCATGAATGCTTTTTTCCTTAAACTGATAATTCATATGTAAATTGAAAATCTACAATAATTTTTCCTTCTCCCCGACTCACCCTGAAATGTTTGATAAACACAAGCTGAAGAAATGAAATCACTAAGATATTATACTGAAAGTATTACAGGAGCAGAGGAAACTCATAAAGTCCTCACAAAACTTGCATTTTCTTTATTACAGAAACAAGAAGAGATACAGAGATTGAGCTATCAGTAGCTGCCATATTGCTTTTACATGGCAGGCCTACTGAAATCTAGTTACACAAATATCACTTGTGCGTAATGCAACTAAATATATGCTTGCTCTCAAATCTAGAAGCAAAATTAGTTTTCTGACTTGGAAGAAGAGCTAGAATTGCAATTCAGTTTCTTCTGTATCAGTCCAGCAGAAATCTCCAAAATATTTGCCTTTAAGGGTCCAATTATAAAATGTCCTGAAAAAAGCAGGTCTGTGCTGCTTAATACAGGGTTCTGGAGCATCACATACTGTACCACAAGGGAGAAGGTGCTTAATGACTTTACTATCCCATCCGAATTGCAAAAATAGGGTTATGAGAATGCTTTTGGAAAGCCTGCATTTATTCAGACTTTCAGGGAAAGCAATGATCAGCTTTTGTTGAGAAATTGTAGACAGTTTTGATGATCAAGAAGTTGATGATATGTTAGATACCAGGATTTCCAACTATTTGGCTACAGGAACAAATTCATAAATTGGTAGGAAAAAACAAAAATAACAATGAATTCAGAAAGCAAGCCTCTCTTTATGTGGTTTCATGTGGAAAAGCCAATTTGCATACCAGACATTGAGTAACCTGGGCATCAAGAACTAACACAACTCATAGAAATGCATGATAGCTGAATGCATCTCATTATTTATAAATGTCCAGAGTTTTCTGTTCTTTGTTATACTGTGGGAGTTGGGAGGGAGTGAATGGCACAGATGGATGTCCTATGTAAAGAAGCACACAACAAATTGAAGACAAAGTTCCACAGAAGGGAAGAAAGTTCCTGTTTCTTAGGTTGAACATGATTGCATTATTAGTCTAATTGTTATTTGAGAGATACATAATACTTACAATTCATCATTTTTAATGGAAATATCTGGTTTTATTTTTAAAGCTCAAATTTAGAAAGTAATCATGAAAGCAATTAGAGTCCCCCAGTGAATTGAAACTGGGGTTAGGCATAACTCATTCCTGTTTGTATGTAGATGTGGATCCCTTTAACAGTGACTCCCCTTTTATTTGACATAAGAATACAGTTGGTATAATTTAGGCATCTTCAGGCTTTTCATGATCAGATAGCAAACATCCACTGATCAGAAGGAAGGGATCTTCTTCTGCTTCCAGAAACACCCACTTCAATGCCCGAGCAACGTAGTCCGAGGCTTGAGCTTGGTCATTATCTTGTAGAGGCCATTTGGGATAACAAGCAGTCTTAAATTATCAACTCTTCAAAGAGAGGCTAAAAAGACGCAATCAGAGCCAAAGACAAAAGGGAAAAAATCTGTTGTGATTCGCCGGCTGCAGGACCAGACGGCTGAGATCTCTGAGAGTGAGGATTTGGATGAGGGGTCTGCGTGTTATGCAGGGATGGGGCCAGGAGTATCAGAGAGTGGGGTGCTGCCTTCAGAGCTTGTGGAGTCTAGCAGCAGTGACGAAGAGGACCCCAGGGTGCCTCTGCTCAGTGCGCGTGCACACAGCGCTGCTTGAAGGAAAGAGCAGCTGAACTTGGGAGTAAGGCTGCAAGGTGATGGCTCCTTCCATAAGGGATGAAAGCCAGCCTTTGGGGTTGGCTTCTTTGCAGGAAGCAAATAAGTTCTTTCAACTCCAAGTTCTTGTGGAAGTCCTGTCTGTTCTGTTTGGTGTTTGGAAATTTTTGGTTTGGAATATTTCTCTGCAGTTAATCTTGTACTCTTGGCAGCCTTCCAGGAAAGGGCTTGCTCTTATCTGGGACAATTATTTTTAATGACTCTGCTGTAAATGAACAGAATACACAGATATGTGTTTAAAAGGTTTGCTTTTATATATACTTTGTGTTCATTTGATTTAAACGAGACTTGGGTCAGAACAGTGGTGAGACTCAAAAATTTTTACTACCAGTTCTGTGAGTGTGGGTTGGTGGGTGTGGCAGGGGAAAGATATTGCAAAATCTCCATTCCCACCCCATTCCAGTGGGAAGGTTACCACCGGTTCTCCAAACTACTCAAAAATTTTGCTACAGGTTCTCCAGAACTGGTCAGAACCTGCTGAATACCACCTATGGGTCAGAACAAGATCTCTCTTTCAATAACCATCCCTTGAAGGAATGGGAGGAAATTGGACGAATCACCATCCACACAACAGTGATGACTTATGGACTCTATTTCCCATGGAATTTTTTACTCCACTCAATTATTGTATACAAATGTTACTGATACAGAATTGAGGTGAAAGAATAGTCAGACATTTAGGGAAGGTTTTTTTTTTTTTAACAGTGGCAGTTACTGCAGGCCTTAACTTTTTGTAATTGCTTTCAAAGTGCAAATATGCAAAAGGCCCCATCTGATGATTTTAAGCAGAAAAATACATTGGAAATAACCAGGGCTGTACTTAAATATAACCAAAGGGATGGTCAGGAAGAAGATTGCAAGAAGTAAGGTGCTGTATTTTTCCAAATCAAAAACATGGCCTTCGCAGAATGAATGAATGACTCTCAAATAATGAACAAACAGCTCCCAGAGAAATACATTGGACAGAGTCTACACAGTCCTAGCATACAATAAAGCTCCTTTAACAATGTTAAGTAAAGATTCCTTCAAGTTAAACTCAATTTCTGGAGACTATGTATCTGCAATGGAGCAGGGTGGTTTTTGTTTTTGTTTTTGCTGTTGTTGTGTGTAATAGAAATTTTTTGTTATTGGTGTCTTCCGGGATGGTTTTTCATCCTCCAATTCCAGTCTAAAGGCTGGGGCTTCATAGTAGTTTCTTTTTTCAAGGAGAAGCAGGTCCAATCCTGCTGAGTTCTTATCAAGATCAACTGGGGGCTTTCATCTAGTTCAGGCATCTTAGACGAAGGCATTTTACTTCTTTAAAGTTTGTCTGGCTTCCTCCAACTGGACTGTCTTTAGATATCTTGCCAAGTCACTAGGTTAGTGCTTTGTGCAATTGTGTACTGAAAACCTATTCTTGTAATACCTTGAACTTGTGTTTTACAAACTATGTATTTCATTTTTGTTAAAATTAACTTTTACTGCAATAATCCCTTCTAATCCATTTTACATAATACTTTACCCAAAATATAAAGTAGCAAAATAGTAATAAAATCTATAAGTACCAGCGATAAAAAGATGTCATTACTGACAATTACAATATTAATTCCAATTTAGCTAAAAATTAAAAAAAGCCTGTATTTTAATCCCCAGACAATTGTTCAGAATACAGATTAGAAAGATAATATTTCTTAATAGCAGGGGTGGGTTGCTGGGGGTTCACAGAAGTTCGGGAGAGTGCAGTTCAGAGAACCCCCAAATCCCACTCCTGGGTGGTCCTGCCCGTCCTGCCCCCTCCCCAAGGAGTCCCAACATGGCCTGTTTTGAATGCAGGTAAGTGCAGGGCACGTGTGGAGGCTCAAGGAGGGTGAAAAACAGGCCTACCGGAAGTTCAGAATGGCTGGAAATGGGCTCGTTTCCAGCTTCCAGAGAGCCTCCAGAGTCTGAGGAGGGCAAAAACGCCCCCCCCGCCATGTTGCAGGAGACTGATTAGGCCACACCCACCATGGCCACATCCACCCATCAAATAAGCAGAGAACTTGTGGCTAACATTTTTGAAGCCCACCCAATTAATAGCCAAACATCGACCAGGAATCAAAATTATACTAAAACTCCTGCTACAGTATACTTAACATTTGATTATATACAGAGATGGCAGTAGAAAATTATTTAATGCGCTTCAGTCAGGGGTGGGATTCTACCAGTTCGCACCTATTGTTAACATTCTAAGCAGTTCGGAGAACCGGTTGTTATAAGAAATTACTGGCCTAATCCTGTAAGGAAGGCAGGAANGTGGAGTGACCATTCAAAGTTACAGTGGCACTGAAAAAAGTGACTTATGACCATTTTTCACACTTGCGATTGTTGCAGCATCCCCAGTCATGAGAGGCCAGGCAAGGAAATGCGTGCCTCAGTGTGAGTGATATTGAGTTGGCCACACTCAGCCAATAACATGACCACCAAGCCATGTCCACCCAGTCACATGACCACCAAGCCACACCCACAGAACCAGTGGTTAAAAATTTTGAATCCCTTAAGTGTAATAGTTGAGGATTGATCTGATGGACTACATAATTGTTCTCAATTTTACCACTATATCTGACTAGAAGGGTATGAATAAATGAGTGTTGCAATCCATATAAAAAGGTAGTACAGTAATACATATGACACTGTCTGTTTAGCTTTATACAGACAAATTCTGCCTTGTTCTGCATATATTTTTCTGTTGACCGAAATAGAAAGCTTTGGTGTAGAGAACCAGCAGATTAAAATTTGTCCTGTAGCTTCTCCTAAGAAAGAGACACTCAGATCTATTTAGCAATATATAGCCAAATCCCTGGGCTAATTTCAATTTTTGCCCTCTCAAAATGTAAGTGTTATCAGTGATTGCTTGTTAGTATCTAGACTTGATTAATATTTGGCTAGATACCCCCAGAAAACACTAAGGTCATAGGCTTGGCAGGGAAGTTGAAAACACACACACACACAAAATCTAGAAAAAGGCAAACCATTTCTGAATTGCTGCCAAGGAAAATGAATGGATATGTGTCAGGCATGAAATATCATTGAGATCCAATTTGTTCCGTCCGGAAAAACACGAGGGAGACCGGTTTCCAGCAACAAAGTCTTTATTTCAGAACAGTTGCAAAAATGGAACATTGGCTCAAGCCGCGACAGCCCTTTTATACTTTTCTCTGTCTGCCGGCTTGTAGCCAATACATTCATTTGATTTTGCCGTTTTGTGCGGACTTCGGGATTGGTTCCTTTTTGACCTATCCCATTAGTTTTTAGTAACCAATCAGAATGAGGTTATTGAGTCTGACTATTTTATACAGAACAACCCTCCCCTCTTAGTTCAGTTCTACGTGGTGACGTAGTCGTGCAGGTAGGTGGGGCTTCTCTTGACTCAACACTGGACTTGCGGCGGCTCGCGTCAATCGGTCAGTGCTGTACCCACAGTATATTTCATTATTTTGGAGACTTCGGACCGGTTTGGATGGGTTGCTGTGAGTCTTCGTCCTTCTCCATGGAACCGTCTGGAAGGTGAGTCAGCCATCTGTACTTCCGCCTAATTTCTTAGGCCGGCCTGTTTTGCCTCTCCCTCCCGTTTCCTCCGGGCAGGCTCGAGCGGGCCTGGCTGGTAGTCGCCACAGATTCAGAACCGACCCGTCTTGGCTTAATGGTGTTCAGAATTGGTGTTTCCCATCTTCGCGTGAGGAATTCGAACGGTTCTAAAAACCCCTTGATCTATTAAATTTATTTAGTTGTTCTGGCTATGTTTTTTGTTTAAAGCAAAAAGGAACCCGTCTGGCCTTTAGCCCTTTTAGGGGTTATCTGTGGTCTAGACTAAAGAAAGTGGGGGTCTCTCCCGTCATACCTCCTAGGGAGCCATCTCGAAAGACGTCTGAATTCTTGGATCAGGTTCGCTTCTGCCAGTCCAGTTGCGGCCACCCGGTCTACTCCGGTCATCCCCGGACGTCCCAACTGGTGCAACCATTTCGTATACCCAGGAGCTTGGTCGATCATCGGATCGACTATCGTTAATGTGTACTGCGGACATGTTTGCCTTAAAGCGACTCGAAACTGTCCCAGGCCGATTACAGGATTTCGTGTCCCCTGATAATTTTGAGGTTGTTTTTGTCTCTGGGCCTTAATTTTGATGTCTGGAATTAGTTTTTCTTGGATCTTCTCCAGATGACACCATGGATAGGCACGATCCAGAATCAGACTTCCATCTCGCAGGGGCTGTCTTTCGAATTTTTACCAACAATATTTTACTTTCTTCCCGCTTTCGCGTCTGAGCGTTCGATAGTGGAAAGTATTCCGGTATGCTTTCTCCGGTTAGCGCTGGCCCTGTTTCGCTGCCACTTTCTCTTGAAGAGTCTTGGCTCAGGCTTTGCTTGGGAGTCGTTTCATCTCTTTCGGCGTAATTCTTTGTTGTTTCTGCAGACATTTCGTAGATATGCCCTTTCGTTGCATGCCCTCTGCACAAATTTCATCGAGCGGAATCTGCAATCGGCTCTGCGGGGATGGTTTCCCCCGCAGCCAGCAATACCCGTCCACATTTCTATTTTTCGCGCCCTTTCTTGTTAGTCCGTATAGGCGGTCTGGATTTCGTCGTCTTCCTTCCTCCGGATTCTGACGTCTCCTCGAGCGAGAGTGCTTCGTAATGAGTGGTTGTGGGAGGTTGTTTTTTTTCTCTGACCGGGCTTTTTTCATTGTGGCTTTGCATTTCATTTGTTTCATTCTTATCTGCTGATTTTTTGGCGCTTCAGCAGCCGGCGAGGGGGGCTTTCCTGCAATAGCGGCGGCTACTGATATGTGGCTTTGTTCAGTAGCTTGCTCTGTCATGGTGAGTCTCTTAACCCCTAATATCACTCGATCCCGCATCGCTTCATCTTAATTAAGGAAACTCGCATGCTCCCCCTTAGTTTGGCGAATAGCGGGCTGGCTACTCTATCTTAGGGTTTCGCCTTCTTTCTGGTCTCTCATGATAAAAACTCGTGCGCTTTATTACGTTTGACACCCACTGGTGCATAGTGCGGCCTTTAATGTCTTTGTGAGCATCGGTCCACGGGTCAATTGTCTGGACATCTCGGGCAAGCCATTGTGCCATGTTAAAAATCACGGACCCACCAGATGTGTCAAGAAAACAGTTCTTTTCGCTGGCCTAGATTTCCTCCACTCACTTGCTCTCTAAGGTACATCTCGGAAATGCGTCTACGTAAGATTCCCAATTTCCTGCATTGGGGATTGAAAGCTGCGGCAGCCGCTTATTTATCTCTCTTTGTGTCTGGCTTGTCTGTCACCGTGTTGCTCAAGCTCTTGCGTTTAGGACGATCCCACCTTCGTCGCCAGTGTTTCCGTCCGGAAAACGCGAGTGACTGGTTCTACCGCAACAAAAGTCTGTATTTCGAAACAGTTTGCAAAAACAGTAAACATTGGCTCAAGCCGCGACAGCCCTTTTAATACTTTCCTGTCTGCCCGGCTTGTAGCCAATGACATTCATTGTGATTTGCCGCTTGTGTTGGGCTTCGCATTGGTTCCTTTTGAACCTATCCCCATTAGTTTTTAGTAACCAATCAGAATGAGTTATTTGGAGTCTACTATTAAACTAATACACAATTAATACGAACTAATACGAACACAATTAAACTAATTTATTGCTACAAAGCATGTGCACAGAAATCTTCTCAACTTATAGCACCCGCTTGGAATTAGATGTGGGTCAACAGAATTCAAGCAGGGTTGGACGAAGTCCACTTGTGGTTGGATAGAGATTCTAGACTAGTCACTCTTTTAACTCCACCCCAGGTTCTGCCCCTTCTTCTCCGACTTCATGTCTATGAAATCAGCAGTTGAATATGTAGCCATAAAGACCAAGAAGCCATCTTGTCATCAAAATCATTAGCTGGATATAATGAGGTCATTACACAAATTGTTGCATTTAGGAATATGTATCATTATGTCATTTGTGCTATGATATCATAACAGAACAGAGTAACAGATATATGTGTAAGACTATATCTGTTATACATGTATACAAGCAAGAGACCCTATACTGTACCATAATACCTGCATTCCCAAGGCCTATGACAGGGATGTATATTTTTAAAAAATATTCATATGCTACATTTGCTATGTAAAACTACTTTTGCAAGTGCAGACTGATGTCATTCTCCTTTGTCTGAATGAAAACAGAATTCTGCTTTAGTAGAAAGACATGACTTGAATAAAAGAGAACTCATAAAGATGGATGTGCTTGCTGGGTTTTAGACTGTACATCTTGTGCAAAGTGGCAAGACTGTTTGGATTTGGCATAATGATTTATGGCTCAAAGGGCATCTTTTAATTCTTGCAGAATGATAAAATATATCTATGCAAAATTATCTCTTATAAACACGAATGTCTATTAGTTCTCTATTTATCAACCATGCTACTTAACAGTTTTGTAAAATAAAATAAAAATTACAGAAATATAAAATAACTGACACTGCTAGAACCTATCTTAGTATGCTGTGGCATCACGTTGTTCAATTTCACAAAATATAGTTTAGCACTGAATATTGTATAATCCTTGTGGAAGCACTATGATACTTAAATCTCTAAAGTACAAACCCAGTTTCTCTGAACAACTGAAATCCACTCGATACTATAGGACAAAAGACATCTGGCCTTTTCCTTCTGTGGAAATTTGTTTCTTATTAGTTCATCCCTCAAACATTACTCTGAACTGACTGAAGAGGTGTTAATTAAAATATGCAGTATATATTTATTTATGTTAAGTACTATATATAATAATAACACAATTAGAAATCAAGTATATTCAAGACGGTTCCAGAGATTATTATAGAATAATTAAAAGAAAATTGGCTGAGAATTTTTTGTGCTTATGTTTGATTCTGACAAAATATGGAAATTATACTGGCTGTCCATACATCTGCTACAGTTCTGTTTATTTCTTACATAACTTTTAATTTAAAGAATATTCAGAGTTATATTTTATATAGTTATATATTTGTTTGAATTTATTAGCCACCCAACTTCAATGGACTCCAACTGGGAAAGAATACAAAGCAATGTTTTCTTTCTTTCTTTCTTTCTTTCTTTCTTTCTTTCTTTCTTTCTTTCTTTCTTTCTTTCTTTCTTTTTTAGGAAGATTCATAAAAGTGAAATCTCCATTAACCATAATATTATAACTTCAGCAATCCTGATCTTTAAAATAAATGTTTGTGGAATAAATCACATTGCCTCACAAATACTAGTCTTGTGTGTTAAATTTAAATGCTCATTTGTCAACCACTTCAAACTTCATTTGACAACAACTCTGTAATGCAAGCATTGGGCCAGGCTGACATATGAGTCCATTGTAAATATAAAATATCTGAATTCCATGTCTTGTTCTTGACACAGGTGTGTTTTATTTTTCTATTGTTGGTTTTGAAATATTATTTTTTGGGGTAAGCAGCCCTTAAGTCATTTTACTATTATATACATTGAATTTTAAAAAATCAACCACTAGGCCCCCAAAGTAATATTAAAAATAAAAGTATGCATGCAGATGTTTGGTCATTGGAAAAAAAAAGAATTATCCAAATGATATGCTGCTATGTTGTTCCTGAAAGCTGGATTAGAGAGAAATTTGGCTCATGGTGAAGATATCCTACCAGGCTTGTCATAATGTTGGCTGCTGTAAGAAAAAGGGTCTGTAGGAGCCACCAGCTGGTGGATAAGCAGACAAGCTAAGGTGCACCTGCCAAAAACATATACCTGTTATCGCACATAGACCCTCACTCAAATCAAGGTGGCTTAATGGGAGCAAAGGGAATCAATGAAGCTTTCCCCCCATACAACCTGACATCCCTTAATAGAGGCACAGAAGCCTTTTGTGGATGTCTGTCAAAGAAAAATCCCCACTAAATAAAGCTGTCAGTCATACTTCATGGACAAAACAGAGGACATAAAGGATTACATCAATAAAACTCTAATAAAGGACTGCAAGAAGGCTAAATGACATCAACAAATGCTATAGAGGTAGCTGCTTGTCCCTCTCTGGTTCCTTTTTTTCACTTTTCCACAGCCATTTTTCTCACCAGCTTTGTCCAAAGATTAGGATTCCAGGATGAACATAACAGGATATCTACCTCTTCTTGCTATTATTCAAAAATGTAACATTTCTCTTTTTATCTTACTAGTGGTCTGGAGTATTATTTGGAAGAAGTAAAGCCCATGTCACACCCAACCAACGGATGCAAAGAGGATGAAAAACGGACAAAAAACCTTGCCATCCGTTGGAAAACACGATGTACTCACTGCCTCCGTTTGGCTTCCTGTCTATCCATCCAGCATCCGTCTATTGACGTTTCATCCGCTCCAAAAGTTTTCGGCTGCCTAAAACTTTTGCACGGAAAATGTATCCATCCAGTTCGTCCGTTCTGCATCCGCTACGCATACCCACACCCAACATCCACTATGGCATCTGTTACGACATCCGCTATATCCGCTAGCATCCGCTCCGCATGACGCGCAACTCTTCAATCCGCCCGGACGCAGGGAGGAGCGGAACGGAACGGCAGGGCGGATTGCAGAATGATGCCAAGAACGGGAAACAAAGCGTTTTAAAAACGATAAAGAAACGTTCGCAGAGGGGACAATAATCTCGGATATTAAGGATGTCTACAGGAATGCTACAGGATGTCTAAGAGGTATGCCTAGAGGAACTGCAAAAAGGACAAACCTATTTGACTGCCTATAAAACAGGGGGAGGACATCGCTGGCAATCATCTCTTATCAGACAGCAGCCCAGCGTGCAGAACCTCTGCAGGCCTTCTCTGCCTCTTGCTCTTCCACAGCATCCAGTCCATGTCCACCTGTGGATGATGTACATCAAAGTCCTATTTCAGCAGCCCAACCGTTCTGCAACAGTGCGAAGCATCTGCAATAGGCTCTTTCGTGAAAACTCTGCGAGCAAGAAAAGGAGCCAACCCAAAAAGATCCGAAGATGGTTCTACAAGAAGAGCAGAGGATGGACTATACAACAAGCTGATGGTGGAGCTCAGGAATGAAGACTATTGTGCCATTCCAGAACTTCTATGAGGATGCCTCCAGCCATTGTTTGATGTGAACTTGCTGCAGCGCCTGACCACCCAGGATTACAAGGCAAACACCCGCTTCCGGCCCAGCCTGGACCCTGCGGCTTCAACTGGTGGCCACTCACTCTGCGCCACCCTGCCTCAGGGCAACCTCCTACAGTGAGGCATGCAGGTGGACTGGAGGCTGCCATCCAACCACCTCAGCATTTGTGGTCAGAGAAGTGGTGCAGGCCATAATCGAAGAATACAAGGAGGAGCTCCATGCCAGTGCCCCCTCCACTGGAAGAAGCTGGAAGAAAGTTTGCAGCAGCAGTGGTATCAAGAGTGGAAAATTCCCCCCACACGTTGGAGCCTGAGGTGGGAAGCACGTGGCTGCAAAGATGCCAGTCCAGGCGGGTCACTTATTTCAACATACAAGGGCTTCTTTCAACGCCATACGGTCCTCTGTCGCCCGTATGGTCGATGCTGACTACAAGGTTCATGTACATCGATGCTTCAGGCAACGGCTCATCTTCAGATGCCAGGTATTACAACGCCAGTCACCTCAAGGGAGGGAGGCTGGAAGGCAACCTTCATTCGTGGGTTTCCCAGATCCGAGGATCCCCTGACCAAACGACACGCAAGATATGCCCTACTCATGTGGGATTGACCCTTCTCCTCACAACCTACCTCATTGAAGCCACCAGGTTCCAGACTCCTCCCCTGTTGAAGAGAGGATCTTTCCAAACTACAGGCGTCCAGGGCAAGGCGGTGGTGTGAGAACGCCCTTTGGGCATCCTGGCCAACACGTTCCAGGTACTCTCACGCACCATAGCAGCTTGCCATGATACCGTGAGGAGGATCATGGAAGCTTGCTGTGCATCCTGGCACGATCTCATCGGCACCCGTACCCGGTTCTTGCAGAACGGCCGGTGGACCTCCAACAAGGGCAATGGGGACATGCGAGCCTGGAGGAAGCAAGGGCGAAACCTGATCGATATGGGAGGATGTGCAAGGCCCCAACTAAAGCCTCACCATGAAGGAAGAAGCAGCGCAACCTCCTGAACATTCTTGGTGCCAACTCCCACAGCTGGAGCAGTGGAAGTGGGCAAGACAGGATTGGTAGATGCTTGATGGATGCTTCCTTTCAGCCTGTCCTCATCACACTGATGAGATTGTTCCCTGTATGTTTGGTTTTGGCCTTAGAAATGAACAGGCGCTTTAATAAAAGAGTTTGCACATTTATGTTGACATGTGTGGATCAATGTTTACATTTTATGGATGAATAAAGGGCCATAGGTGTGGCAGCTGGTGCTGGACCATACAGTACCCCACTATGCTTGCACTGGAGGTTTATCTATCCCGCAGTAATACCCTCCCAAAGGTATCCCCTGCCCATTCCACTGGCTATCCTTTTTTACCCATCCCACAAGATGCCAAAAAGGCTTAAACCATTTCTAAAGTGGTTCCAACGCAAGCTTAAAAAAAAAGAAATGCAACAAGTAGTCCGTGAAATCAAAAATAGACTTATATTAACAACAAGCCTATAAGACAAAAATGAGCTCTCGTGGCACTCCTCTATCGTCAATCAGTCTCAGGGGTGAAAGGTGCAAGTGCATTATGGAGTTGGCTGGTGCGGAGTGCTTGTCATTCAGCTCCTCCCAGAAGCAGAAAGGCAGCAGACAGCCCCAGCCCCAGTAAGAGGCGAGCCCATTAGCTGCAGAAGCCCCGCAAACCATTGGAGTGAGGCCGGCGGGCAGTGATGGTTAGCCCTGTCCCTCTTGCCAGGGCTGGAGCAGATGGCGAGGGCTTGCTGCTGCTTCCGCATGGTTGGTGGGGTTGCTGGCTGAGCAGGGGAGGCTGGCAAGGAAACCAAGGCTGAGAGCAGCAAAGGCTGGCCAGGGAGCTTTGCAGGAACAAAGGAAGCTTTCTCGGCGCGAAGGCACTGCTGAGCAAGGCTTGCACGAGGCAGTGGACCATATGTGCACTAGGAGGCCAAGTGCCAGCCAATCCGTCCAGCGGCAGGCAGGTCCTTTTAACTCTGAATGGAACCTGCATTTGACTCGATCTGCTAGAATTCTTCCGTCCTCTGGTCAACTGTGCACTCACCCCCTATCCACCGTCTGCGGATTGTGCATGTCATTCTGGCGGCAGATTAAACGCTCAGTCATCGTGTCCTCTGTTGCATCTCCGCCTCCTGCCTAATGTCCGCCTTCATCCACTCCACTCTCGACATCCCTTTTGTACATCATTCTGCGTTCAGTTTATGCCATTCTGGCGTAACACTTTTGCTGAGGCCCCCCCGGTAAGCCCTCCGCTGTCCAATCCGCGCTGTCCCATTCCGCTTCCATCCCGCTGGGCCTTTTCCATTCGTGCATCTCCGCATTATGCATTCCGCACCCTACCTTTCATGTGCTACGACATCATACACTCGCTCATGGATACCACGACTTAATGAGCTGAATATTTATTCCCCTGTAGGCCAAACCACTTGACACAAAAACGGATGGATCATCCCATAGATTGCTACGTCCCCGTACATTATCTTCTCTGTCGTATCTCCGTTGGCCTCCATCACCACGTGGAGTCTTATATCGTACTCGTCACGGAGAGTCTTAAATGGCCACACAACTGATGCTAGCAACTCACTGTCGCAGCACATAAAGCTACCTAGTTCCACTTATGATTACTTACTCAGGACCGCGAATGCGCCACATAACAGCTGCCTATCTGACCCAATGTCTAACTTTTGACTCGGCTTACCCCAATTATAGGCATATAGTGCTGCTCACTCTCTCTGCATCCTGGCTTGTGAGGCCCTATTGAATAAGCAGAGATCATTCACCTTGTTGTCCTAGATATTACCCTCGGCTACGTAGTTTTATGACATGTTTCTATATATACTCGCATCGTGTGATTAATTAACCCTGGATTTTATGATGGGACAACATTGTAAATGTGATGACCACCAATCGACTGACTGGCGGGATGATCGCAGAATAGGGCCATAAATGTAGGCCGGCTGCCTGACGACTGAGGCTCCCCGTCACTGCAGGGGCGCTGAAGGCCAGCTGTTCAGAACTTTTGATAGAGCTGGCTGTGTAACTCTAACTAGTATCCTTTGTTCATAACCTTCAAAAGGTTGCTGAGTGTACCGGGTCACTCACGCTGCGTATATTTCGTGATTCTGAAGATTTCCTCTGCATATTTGGTCAAATTCACATGCTTTTGCAAAAATAATCCATGGGGGAATAATCCAGTATATCTCTCGTTTAATTTCAAGCTATTTAATTTCTATACTTGAAAAGAAAATGTGACTAGAACCCAGGAAAAAGTCAGCTTTGATCTTCATTATTTTTGAATAGTGAACAGGACATCTCCGTGTGAGTGTCAGACTTAATGAGGCAATTAAATCACTCAGGTTGTGTTGTTCTGCAACGAGTGCTCCCATAAGACCTCTACATAATATGTCAGTTTTAAACTACAATGGGCATAGAAAATACATAGTGTTACAATCTATTCCCAATCATTGTCCCATACAGCACTACAACTACTTTTAAACATTTTTATTCTAACATTTTCTCACAGAGGCTTATACTCGACTGTATATTTCGTGCAGACTCTTATATTCCGTGCCATGTATATTGCATTATGTTTTATGCTATATTCTAAATTACTTATGGCTTCTCCATATATGTAATCCTCATTACCATGACGTTCCACTTTCATTCACCAATACCATTATCTGGCCAACATGCATGTTGCCTACACCTCAAAAAATCCAGCTGATTCCCCAAGGGATTCGACAACAATGTATAGCGCAAGAATTGTGGTTCCATTTTATGCCATTTTATTTTAGGCACAGTTCATGGGGAAGGTCGTGCAAGCTCCCGTTTTACATATCACGAGATGGTGCAGTGTGACGAGATCGTTCCTACTCTCTTCTGAACTCACATCGTGGAGTGTGATGTGAGTGTGTGCGAACAGACCATACAGCAGCTCAACCATACATCGGTTGGGTCACTTCGAGCTCTGGCGTGAGAACAGTTCGTTCTGGGAAGAAAATTACTAGGCTCCTTTAATTATGTAAGGAAGACAGGAAGGAATAACATTCTTGGTGTTTCGGCTCTCACGATACTCAGAAAGCACTGGCCTTGCATGTGAGTGATATTGTAGGACTTTCCGGCCACCACATCCCTAGCCAATTATAGATGGCAGCAACTGTCAGCCACCCCACAGATAGATAAAGGGCCAAAAACCTAAACCAACCGGTTTGTTTTTTTTTTCTGAATTCCCTCTCGTTATGAAATCATATATTGCCTTCTTCTCCAGAGCTGTGTTGGTTTCATATGTTCTCTATCCTTTTTATCCAACAATCTTCTATATACCAAAGTTCTTGCTTAGGACACTTGCTTAGAACTCTCCGTTTCTGATCTCACGACCCAAGTCTTAATTCAACTCTCTGGTCTGAGATTTGAAGTGATAGTATGGGCGGTCTGTTGTGACAGCTGCTCTGTGTCATTTATGCACTGAAAAATTCCCTGCTAGTGGGGATGAAAATTTCATTTGTATCCTTTGAATTCTTCACTCCTTCTTCTCACGTTGTTCTATAATTTTGATTCCAAATCTGAACATCGAAAATGAATAAAATTGAAAAAGCTGATTTCATCAAACCAAATATTTCCTATGAAGCCTCAAGGTCGTTAGGAATACAATATCAGGATTCTGCATTATTCTCAATCTCTGTAGTCTGCATCATCCAGCAATCAGAAGAATACTGATATTTGTACAATATGATTCATAAAGGCCCGTCAAGAAATCTACCTATTAAACAAGTAACTCACGTGCGTTGAGGTGTGATACTTTATTTGCCTCTGATAACTACCCGGTGTGTACGTCTTCCTACAAATTACTCTTTGAAGTACTACTTCTCCGAAGGTCATAGGAGTGAAGCACAAGGCTGCTCATTTGTGTGATAGACCAAAGATACAAACACATGAAGTAACTTCCAGTTTTACCCCAACGGAAAGTTAATTAAATTCTCAAGAACAAAAAAGTATATTAATTTGCCTTGTATGTCAAGGATTACTACTCATTTGAAAGTGGTTTCCATTATCTGCTTGTCACTTTCTTGAGCTTCCTTAATTCTTTCTTTCTTTTTTCTCATTCAAATGGTCGCCTATGCTTGCGTTTCCCACTGCAGTAGTCCATTTCCCCCTTCCCTGCTTCTTTCCTCCCTCCACTCCCTCTCTCCTTCCTCTCTTTTATCTAAGCTTCCCAAGTTACAAGCAGGACCAGCCTCAGCCTGACCACTCTGAGGCCATACTACGCATGGATGCTTACACTCAGCACATGGCACCTCCAGCCAAAGTTTATCCA
>BHFT01006820.1:0-12076 GCA_004320025.1 Laticauda laticaudata | reverse complement strand
CTAGCGAACCAATCCGTAAGTGGCCTTTTCGGCCAATCAGAATGAGGGACTTGGAACCTACCAAGTTCCATACAAAACACCATGGCTATTCTGAGATCAGGAACTGGGTTGTACAAGAATACCTCTATTTTTTTTCTGAGTTCTTGTATATTTTTTCTGTAAAGAGAGGTAGCATCCTGGGATGGTTCCACCCAAGGCTGGGGTGTTCCAATTCCTACCCTTCTCATTGAGTAATTCAACAAAGAAAAAATACTTTTTGGTTCTGAACAGTATTAGATTTACTACTTATACTAATCAAACAGTCTTAAGAATACCAAATGTTTCAAAGAGAACCCCTTTTCTACATTATTATAGAATGCATCCTTAAAGCAGGTAAAAAACTTATTAGAAATAGACATCCCATGGTCTGGACTTCAATCCTGGTGGGCTTAAGGCTGACTCAGCCTTCCATCCTTCTGAGGTGGCTAAAATGAGGACCCAGATTGTTGGGGGCAATATGCTGACTCTGTAAACCACTTTGAGAGACTCTAAAAAACTATAAAGTGATATATAAGTCTCAGTACTATAACTTATTATTATCTTGTGCAACAAGAAACAAAAAGTTATCCTCTGTCTCTTTGCAGTCACACCTCTTCTTTTTCCTTTCATCACTTTTACTTTATCTTGGAAACTCCCCCTTTTTTCTGTTTTTTGTTTGCTAGGAAACCTTTTGTTTAGCTTGCCCCAAGTCTGCATTCTGGCAATCCCCTCATGTCTCCCCTTTAAACTGCTCTCTTTGTAGATAACTGTTTGCCTTCTTTTTACTCCCATGCAGTATTTTTCCCCCAGGTCATTTTCCCTGCATTTTTGCTCTTTAGAAAAAAAATCTTCCCCTGTTCATGGTCTATCTTTTCTCTACAAAAGCAGTTTATCTCTTCCCTTCATGCCTACCACCTGTTTACATTATCCCATGTCCAGAGTTCCTTGTTCCCTGATTCCTTAACAAATACAGGTAAGCTCTTTTTACAGACTGTTTACTTTTGAACCTTATTAATTACTCTTAAGTTTTGTCTGTAGCTGAGTAGAGGTGCACAAGTTTAATGTGCTATGGATAGCTGTGTTTTCAACCTGTATTGTTAGCTTTTTACTAGTTCTGCCATCAAAGCCCTTCACATGGCTGCACATTTTACTGTTCTTATCATTTTTAACTTTATTAAAAGTTAAATATTTCTGTTGAGTTTATTAATTTATATTTATAAACATCTGAAAAAAATGATGCAGATGTTGCTCTACTATGGTAATGCTCCTAGGAACAACCTCATACAGCAGCATTTCTCATGACTGCAACACTCAATGATCTCTTAATACACTCTTGGTGGGGATCAACAGTAAGGCAGCAAACATTCTATTGGCTTACTTTTCCACTGGCTCAAGCCATAGTAGATTGTACTATAATTGGACTGTGAGAAAGACCCCACAGGAAAAATCCCATTCAGATTTTACTTCTGTGATTAATTCACTATCTCAGGCAATCTGTTTATTCCTTCAGTATACTCCAGTTCTTCCATTTCAGCATGGGAGTAATAACTCTGGTTTAACTTATAGTGCTGTTTGATGATTACTATAAAAGAGTAATTTTATTAGTAAAATAAAATAGTAATTTAATAGTAATTTGAAGTGCTTTAAATACTTGAAAAGTATTAGCTTCTAAAAAAAGTGAAGAAATGCTGAAAATTCAGAAAAGGGAAGAATCTGATTATGTCACAGAGTTCTTATAGGTACCATATATAGATACCATATATATACCATATATACCATATTATATATAGATACCAAACTGAAATATTTTTTTTCCTTTTTATTGTTTAAAGAACAAGTGGGATACAGTAAATGTTTGTTTTATCTCATCCTTCTTGTCTTTCCTATCTGGATCTCTGGCTTTCACTTTTAATTTCTGGGCATAATTCCAATCTAATACCTGGCAATCTCTTCAGCTGGGTGATTTGACCTTGGATTCTTTCCCAGAACTTTTCCATGAAAAGCTGAAAAATTCACTTGTTAGAGATCATTATTTTTCTACACAGAGCTAAAATGTACATCGTCCCCCCCCCCATTTCCTTGTGAAAGTTAAAACTGCTTGCTTGTCCCTCATTTGGGATTCAGTATTTAGTTTCTCTCCTCTACACACACACACACACACACACACACACACACACACACACACACACACACACACACACACTTGAAGAAGTGCTGGTATCTGGGATTAAGTTTAGAGGGACCAATCTAAAAATTCCTTGTCTTCCCTCCATTAACATTCTCCTTTATTAACTGTTACTGATGGCCTGGCTAGTTCTTTGGCTACTGTAACTCATCTACAGTTGATCTTCTTGGCTTTCTTCCCTGCTTTGGTATACTTTGCCAGACAGGATCAGCAATTGTCAAGGTTTGTTAGTTTCTGGCTTTCTTCCTTATTACTGTGGCAACGAGCAAAACCAATAGCACTTTGATATTTCCATTCCATTGACTATCTAATTGATCTCTCTCAAAATTTTGTCCCTGCATTGAAAGCTTTTTTTTTCCTGGAAAGCCCACCAAAGTCCTAGACATCTTGGAGTATTCCGTGACATCTTCAGTAATTTCCTACCTGCTCTTCTGTGTACCAAAACTCCAGTCATCATTTTTCAATCCCACACCAAAACTCTATGCCATCAATATGCTACTCTAACTTTTCTTCATTCAGCCAAAACCTTAGCTGCCTCCTGAATCCCTTTCCCAAATATATTTACATATAGCATGACAAATTTGTGACTGTTCAAGATAATAGAGGTAATTCTACAAAGGTGCTTGTCACATTACTTAATTTAATTTGTTTTAATGTACATATAGATACATTTTTATAACTGAAAGCCACCCAGAGTTATTCTATGGTAAGATGGGTGACCAATAAAGTTTATAAATAAATAATTCTCCTTGTCCTTTTCCCCATTTTAATGAACAGGTCAAATTGTATTTCCAAACCTTTCCAGGGTGCACCCTCTTAATTGTCTCATATCTGCTTAAGAAATTAGCCACCTTATGTCTCAAAGGTGCTTTTTCAAAAGGCAACTGGATTGTGTTTTTTCCTTGAGAAAGACGTTTTGCTTCTCATCCAAAAAGTTTCTTTAGTTCCGACTGGATGTTGAAGGGGGAGGGGGGGTGGAATAATCATATTTCTTTGCAGTCATCTGGTCATTAGCACTCTTTCTGAGAGCTATTAAGGCCAGTTGGAGGTTTATCTTTGCCCTCAGGGTCACCTGAATCTGAGTGAATCTAAGTGCAAAGGACGTCGATTCTTGAAACTGCTGAAAGGACTGTGTTGTAAACAGGAGGCAGTTTGTTCTCCTATAGATTCTGTTCTCCTATGTTGTGCCACGTGTTTGTGAAGTGCTTGCTTTGTTTCTCCAGTGTACAGATCTGCACATCTCACTGCATTGTATTGCATATATCACATTGCTCATTGGATAAAATACCCAGCACATTGTGTCTGGGTATTTTATTCTTCAGATGGGCAAGCTTCTGCCTTAGTCTGTTCTTGGGTTTAATGCATGCATGTTATGTTGGTTGAAAATCCTCCTGAGCATTTCAGATATTCCTGCAATGTATGACAGTGTTGCTTCATTTGTCGTTCTGGTCTTTGTCTGTTATGGAGGAGCTCCTACTGGGTCTTTGATGAATGCCCAGTTGGGATAGCCACAAGTTCTGAGGGCTTTCTTGACAGGACTTCCTCCCCATCCCTCTTTATAGATAGGCAAACCTTCAGCCCAGTGGTGTACGGTTCTGATCACTCCCATTTTGTGTTCCAGTGGGTGATCAGAATCAAAATGTAAATACTGATCACTGTGTTTGGTTTTTCTGTAAACTTCAGTATTAACTCTTCTGTGTTCCTTAATGTGCATACATAGATGATTACAAAGGAATATAATCCTTCCATCGCTCCCTCCACCATCCATTCAAAATTGAAGAAGCTTCTTGGATGAAAAGCAACATGTCTTCATCAAGGAAAAAAAACACGGTCCAGTTGCCTTTTGAAAAAGCATCTTTGGGACAACCATGACCTAAATCACCATGAACCCTCACCAGAAGTTTGATTTTAGCACTTAATTGAAGAAATCCAGAACATGTCAAGTCTGCCAGTACTACTGGTCAGGCAGAAATCCTGGGAGATATGCAGTTCCTCAAATAACTGAACCCTATGCTATGCAGGGCTTTATAGATGGTGGCCAGCATCTTGAATCATACTTGGAATATATATTGAAGACAATGAAACAATATATAGCTACAAATGAAAAAAATGAGCAAACTGAAGAATCTTAATGGGCTACTGACTCCAAAGTAACTTTTCTTGCTTTGCCCATATAACTTCTTCTAATTGAATAAAAACACTTCAGTAGATATTGTTATTTTAATAATTCATTAGAAACTTTTCAAACTACCTAAATATGCTGTTCTTTTTATAAAAAAAACTTTTCAAGCTCAGAGATTGCTTTATCAATGGAATAGAACTGTTGAAATTGAAATCATACACTTTTAACACTGTAATATTTTTATAAGATTGCTGTTCATAATTTTTTCTAATTTCATTGCGATGTATATTTACCAAGTAGTACCAACTGAATATAATGATGCTTATTTCTGATGTACAGAAATATGTTCTATATAGATAGTTCCCATTTCTTATCTGAGATGTCTTATTTATGTTTCTTCTTCGAATGTATGTGCTTCTTCTCAGTAGAATAGTATGAATAATTTGTTTTGAACATGTAACATATTTCTTTTTCAAGAGACAAAGTAAATTTGGAAAATTCTACTGGTGTTCATCTCCTAATTTTTGTTGCACAAAAGAGTGAATTTTACCAAAACTAAAGTAATAAATACATTTCATTTGTGGTTCCTTGAGTTCTAAGTGGAATATATGTCTACTGTACTTTATTTCCGAGTACCAAGGAATATACCTTCCAGTATTGGGAAGTGCTCAGTTAACATGCACATGAAGCCGTGCTGTTGTTGTTTTGGTATTCCAGGTCATTTGTATGGCAGAATGTGACATTTTCATTGGCCTTTCTCTGTGAGTGGGACTATATATTAAGGTTCCAATATTGGATTGGCTGTTGATAATTATAGATGGAGTGCTGTACTTGGGAGTTGTGGGATTCTGGGTATTCAAGTAAATAACTAGAAAACAAACAAGCAAATGCATACATTGCCAAAATATTCTGTAATTGGCAGAAAATTGGGAGAATGTAATTCTTACTAATAACACATTTAAATGAAAAAAGAATGCTATCTTATGCTGCTGAAGGAAACTCTGAAAGAATAGACCTATATATATATATATTATTTATCTGTTTATTGAATCATATTTATATAGTCACCTCTTTCCCATAGTGACTCTGAGCACACACAGAGTAATAATCAAAAGTATATAAAACCATGAAAACAATGAGCTATATTAAAATAAATGTATTTGTTCTTTTCTGAGGCTGTGGCTCTGTCCCTATCGGAACTGAAGCACCGTGCCCAGAGTGCCAGTCTTTTTTCTTAGACTTATGACATTACTCTCGTTTCAGTTCAAAGACCTGTGTTCAAAGTGATGCATCTTTATATGTATACCTTTAAAGTAACATTTTTCTCCTTTAAGCTGACACTTATTCTGCCATAGCTTTAAGGTATAAAAAATATGTAATGCTACGTCATTCAAAAGAGAATATGTGTTAGCACAATTCTGCTTTAACATTATTCCAAAGTTTCTGTTTATTTGGATGCAATCAGCCCATTTCTTCTTTTTGCAGTAGCCAGCAAAAAATGAGGGATACTGAACCGGGGTTGATTTTTTGTTTTGCTTCTTTGACTTTTTTTAAAGTTAGCTTCAAACTGTTCTATTCTGTCTCCTGATCCCCAGAAGCAAGAGATTGGTTACCTAGTATGATTTGATTGTTGATTTGATTGCTGACTTAATGTTGTATGTTATGATTCTTGATTCTTAATGAATGTATCTTTTCTTTTATGTATACTGAGAATATTTACACCAAGACAAATTCCTTGTGTGTCCAATCATACTTGGCCAATAAAGAATTCTATTCTATTCAGATAGCTTCAATTATCTCACTCTATAAAGCCTAATTGTAGGACCTGCCTCTTTTCTATCCAGAACCATTTCTGCCTTGGTGTTTTTCTTCTCGTATTGTTCTTTATTTCACATTAGTTTTTAACTTGAAGTGATCCATATGGGCAATATGAAGATAACTCTTTGCAAATTGGCTTAGAGAAGCTCAAACACAGCCCTGATGTAAGACCAGCTCTATTCCAGTTTGATTGACCTTGATTGGAAGATGTTTGCTGTTTTGGTATTGTGCTAAAAAGAAATGACAGGAAAAGCAGAAGAGCAAAATAATAAACTTGCCTATAATAAGTCACAGATCAATATAATACTATTCAGAAGCAACTGGGAACAGTACTGAGTGGGATAAGCAATGGAGATGTTAGATTTTATACTAACATTATTTGTTGCTCATTCAAATATGGGTGGATAGCTTTTAATTCAGCATTGGGGAAAGGTCTTGTTTTGATGCATTTTCTTAATCAGAAACTGATTGTTTGTTGCTCTCTTTTGCCATCATAATATTGTTTTCACCCAAGGAGAAAGAAAGGAAAGATCAGGGTAAGAGAGTATATCACATTATACTTATCAGAAATATAAAAGGAAAAATAAGCCACAATAATATAAGCCTAGAAAAGCAGTGGGTGCAGTTGGAGAAGTGTTATTTAAATGTTTTACCAACTCCACCATTTATTGTTCCAAAGGAAAGAAATCAGATAAAGGTTTCTAATTAGTTACCTGCATTTTTTGGACAAAGAGATACCTGATTCCCGAGCCAGGCCTTGGTTTTTTGCATTCATCTTCTAGACAGAGCTTTGTACAACACAGCAAGACAGCTAAGGCCCAGCATTAATCAACCTGAAAAAGATGCACTTTAGGGATATAATTAAAATATGAATAAATGAGTTTACAATTATTGTGTGACAAAAATGAAATTCTCTTGGGAGGAGCTATCCTGATATCATATTCAGAGTGTTTGTAATCTTGAGACATATTAATATTACCACATTAATTATGACAAGTGACAACTGAAACATCTTTTCTCCAGAGGTCTTTATGCAGTATGTTTTATTTGAAAAACACTATATAAAAGTGCTATCAGCATATGCAAATTGGTCCTCCTATGCATCATTTATATATAAGTAGCTAAATGTTTAGTTTATTATTATATTATACATTATTATATTATACATTATTCCATTTATTTATTTTTATATGAGGAGATTGAAAACCAGCCCCCACTTTGACAGATGGAAATGACAGGAAACTATAAACCAAAACTTTAACAGAAAAAATACAACTTCTTTCAAGTGTTTTTAAGAATGTAGGTGTCTCACAATATTATTCATATATCATCATCATCATCATCATCATCATCATCATCATCATCATCAAAACAATCCTCTAGCCTGGCATGGCTCAAGCTATGTTATGAGAATCACAACACAATCTCCTCAACATATTGATGGTAGAGAAAGTTGAATTTCCTTTTAAAAACCTCTACCTTTAATCCCATCAAATAATTACATCAAATAACTTAATTTCTTATCAGATTGTCTTTGTCGCTTTTCAGGTACAGCTTCGGTAGTTTAAACACACCCTACAGCAGGCCTGTGAGACTCGTGGCCCATGGGCCCAAAGTGTCACATGCTGGCCACGGTCCCACCTGGTTTAGCAAAAGGGGAAAAAGTCCTGATATGTCACATGATGCTGCCATGATGATGTGAGTTTGACACCCCTGCCCTACCATAAATTGTCTTTCAAGTCTATCCAGCCCTTAACTTTTCAAAATCAATGTTCTAGTTCCCTTAAACTTGATTAAAATTTCTTTCAGCCAAAGTAGAAGTGATGAAGTGCCTTTCAGAAGGTTTTATTTATCATATTTTATTTATTTGATTTGTCAATCGCTTACAAGATAATAGGTATAAGTATAAACTTGAGTAAGAATACAAGAAATGGGTACAAATAAATAGGGACAATAGGACAGGGACGGCAGGCATGATGGTGCACTTATGCACACCCCTTACAGACCTCTTAGGAATGGGGTGAGGTCAATAGTGGATAGTTTGAGGTTAAAGAAGTGGGGGTTAGAGGATGTAACAACAGAGTCAGGTAGTGCATTCCAGGCATCAACCATTCTGTTGCTGAAGTTGTACTTTCTGTAATTGAGTTTGAATACTTTCTGCAATTGAGTTCTTCACTACTAGAGAATCATTAACAAGCAACTTCTTAAGTAGTTAAGAGAGGAAGTAGGCAAATCGCTATCTGTTTGAACTGTGGCCTAGGCAGCTTTTAAAAAGTGAACAAAAATAATATAAAGTGAACTCATGTGACTAAAATTAAAATATATATGTTGTGGTTTCTGGTAGCTATTAGTATAATTTCTTTTTGATCAGAATTAAATGATGAGGCGTTAAAGTTCTGTTTATAAATGGGGAAGATTTATTTTGCTTCATTTCTTAGAGAAAGTAATAAATTAGAATAATTTTTTGTTTAAAAAAATAAGGTAGCTCTTTGTGGTAGTTCTTAATTGATTTTTGCTGATTAGGATTGAATGATGAATTTAATTATGGGAGGAAGAGATCTTTGTTTATTGAAATTAAATTACTGAAGTTTATCTGGAGGGAGGGAGGAGTAATATTTTATACATGACATTATGTTTGTCATTTTTTATTTTCCTTTTTCTTTGCACTTTCCTTTTTTATATTTTTATATTTTTCTTTATTTCTATCTTGATATTTGTAATCTAGTAAAATTATTATTAAAAAAACAAGGTTGACTTTTCAGCTGTCTGAAAAGCCTTACAAGAATATAAGCATTGAAAATAACATTCTGATTCAAAATGGCATTTCATGGAATGATTATGTAAATGTCATGGCCACACATACCTTGTCAAAATAGTAAAATTTCTAAATCTTTCATATTTTCAAGAACTCAGAACTAGGAACATACTGTAATTTGAAATTAAAATCATGTTTCATGTGATTGCAGTTACATCTTTTAAAGAAAGCATTTTTTTCAGAAAATTGAGGAGAGTAGTAGAGATGTGTTTGTTTCTTTCTCTGCTGTCTTCTTTTTTCTTAAATCAGTTATTAGATGGGGATTAATCCTCTTTGGAGGCCAAGGTTTCCTATATGTGCAGTAGATGTGAAAGGAAGCTCCTGTTTGTGAAATATGTATAACAATGACATAATTTCTGGAAACTTTAGGCCAAACAATGGAGCATGACTTCCTTCACTCACTGCAGAATTAATTCAGCAAGAGAAATTGGATCAAATAACAGACAACTGGATGACAAGAAGCCGTAGCTGGATTACTCACAAGATTTTGTAGTAGTGTCTGTGATCATAACATCTAGCAACTTTATTTTGTAGTTAGACAAAACTCACATTCACCTTGGAATCCTTTTCCTCCACTCCTTTGACTCTGCTCCCATAGTTAGTAACCTGACAACTAAAAAGGTCTGCAGCCATTTTCTAGGCTGATGTTATGGATTCTCTCTCTCTTCCTCTCCCTTTCATATGACAGACCCCCTCTTGTTTTGCTCCCTTCCCTGATTATTTATGTATGAAGTGATCAATCATCCTCCCTTAGGGAGGACAGTCCTTTTGTAAGTTCTGTCCTCTCTCGAAAAGTGTCCTCCTACATGTCCTCCTTTTTGATATTTGAAGACTAATCTGTGAATCTCTGCATTTGATCGATGTCGATCTGATCCATTGTGTGTGTGATGTGACATATTTGTATTTGACATGATGACTCATCAAAGCTTGGTACAGTGCGGTGGGACGCAATTATGAGATGCATGCGCTCCACACAGAATTGTTTTGAGAGAGTGCTCTGTGTTCAAGAGTCCACCATGCGCAAGTGGCTTTGATTTTTTTCTTCAATTTATTTGTGTCCTCCTTCTCATTATAAAAAAGTTGGTCACCTTAGTATGCATAGATGGTAAAGGTAAAGGCTGTCCAATCATGTCCGATTCTAGGGAGTGGTGCTCATCTCCATTTCTTAGCCAAGGGAGCCAATATTGTCTGAAAACACTTCCATGATTATGTGGCCAGCATGATGATATGCCAAGGTGCACAGAACACTGTTACTTATCTACTGAAGTGATATCTATTTGCATACTTTTGAATTGCTGGGTGGGCAGGAGTTGGGTCCAGTAATGGAAGCTCTGCCTGTCACATGGCGCTTGAGTCTCAACCTTGTTGATTTAACCACTGAGCCATTGTGTCCCGTGACATAGATAGATACCAATGATTATCTATCTTGATTTTCCTCATGTCTCTCTATATTAAACTTCATATTCAAAATATGTCAAGCAATGAAATGTGTATGAAATGTTATTCCATGCACAGTTCTTGTTTCCCCTTTTGCCCCATAATTGCAAGTATCTCAGTAAAAATTAAACAAGACCATTATCACTGTGTTGTTTATGATACTTCATGAAATTGCCTGTCCTTTTTAATTAAGAAAGCAACTATTCCAATTTAGTGTGATAAGAATAGATTGAATCTTTTTGAAAGTTCACATAATATACGCACTACTTAATATAGTAAATGATGGGGTTATAGCTGTGTCCCAGCTTGCACCTAATCATGGTACAGTCTTTCCTTAACATCAGCTGTTTCCTCCTTTGTCCCTACAACATTGACTTCATCTTGTTCTTAGCCAATGAATGAAACAGCTTCAGTTTTATGTTAGCCATACAGTTCCTAACTAGTAGTTTTCTTCTTGCTCCAGTATGTCCAAGGACAGCTTCAAGATTACAAAATTGAATAGGCTTTGTGACCCATTATCTTGGAGGAAAGATAAGGTGACTAGCAATGCCTGATAGCAAAGGCGAGAGATTTAAGATCAAAAATGGGGACAAGAAATTTCAGGTAGGTTATTATTTTCTCTTGACTCAAGAATGATGAATAGCACCATAACTTAATACTGGGAAAAGGTTGGGATAAAGTTTGCTTCTGCACATAGAATTGTTTTTTTTTAGACTGTAACATAAGATTACTGATACAAAAAAAATGCTAGTATTTAAAGTAACACATATGCGCATGCATTTATACATACACAGACATGGAAATCATAAAATCCTAGATTTAATCACAGGAAGGAGGCCTATTAACAAGCATGGAGAAATTTGCCTACTACCACTTTTTGTGAGTTATTGGATTAATTCGCAAGGGATATTTATTTGAAAATACTGAAATTAAAAATGAGAGATTGTTGGCTAAAAATTGAACAAAACATGTGCAGATTAAAATAAGTGAAATTTAAATGTTTTATCTTGAATGTAATTATCTTTGTCAGTTTTATAATAAGGTATTTTAACTCAGCTTCACTACTACCTTATAATTTTTTTTAAGGTAAATATACCGGAAGTTGTTTTTCAAGTGCTTCTATCAGTATTCTAAAAGAATCAAGAAATGCATGACAATTGAAAATAAAGAATTTTATTATCATTTAAGTCTAATTGTAAAAGTTTTAAAAAATGATTAGGACAAGTAGCTCAGAGATGATATAACATCCATATAGTTTAAAAGGAGAGCTCACAACAAAAATATTAAATCAGAGCAGCTTGATCTCTACATCAAACAGGTTCAAATTAGATTAATGTTTGGGTGGGAGATCACCAAGCAATCCCAGGCTTGTAGAATTAAGATGTTGAAAAAATTGTAGAAGAAGACAAACATGTTTAATGCATTTTGCAAGCATGTCCATGTAGTCATTAGAGCTAAACATTAATTAGCATCTCCATGTATTATTGAGACAAATGTATATTGACACATATGTGTTTGTGCCACAAAACACATACAAAATCTCTTAGGTTACAGGTTAAAGCCCATGTCACACAGCACCAACGGATGGAAAGAGGATGTAAAAAGGAAACACTTGCCATCCGTTGGTTAATGCGATGCATCCGTTCTGTACTCACTGCGTCCATTTTTCATACTCTCTATC